>NIPM01000159.1:135276-191718 GCA_002738285.1 Holacanthella duospinosa | reverse complement strand
GAGTCATGGAGCTCAAAGAACACTAGCTCAAAGTAAAGCGAAATTTTTTTTGTATTTTTTTTTACTTTATTCATTTCTCGTAAGTGAGGTACCTCCGGAGGTCTAGCCAAGTATCCATAGCACTTACTAAGTGTGAGTTCACATTCATTTACATTTTGAATTGTGGAGAAGAGTGGAGTAGTGGAGGGGTGGGATTCAACTTTTGTTCGGCATCTTTATAAATAAAATGCCCATGCCCGAAACAGAAAAAAAGAAAAGTTCACAGGGAATTGTCCTGTACAGTGTGGAAGTACATATTAAATATGGATAAGCATAGCTCCGTCGCTTTACGAATGGAATGAAGTTAGAAATTATCAGGGTTGGCACAAAAAACACGCTTGTTTAAAACAGTTGTTTTAAACTGTTTTAAACAACGCTGTTTTTATAAACTTTTTTTTTAAAGCAGCAACGGAATGCGCACGATGACTCATTGAAACTCTTATAGTCTGTTTCTTAAAACTCGTTCGAAACGTTAGGGTTTGCCTTGACTTAAATTCAATTTCAATCCTGCAGAACGAATCATACTTTTCTATCAGTTTACATTCAACACCTGTATTTTCAAAACTTGAGTAGTGAACTAACAAAATTAGTTATGTCAGGACTAGCAACTGAGAGAAAGAGACGTTTATTAAAAAAAACACCCATCTGTTTCGTTCAGTCATTTGTTTGTTCTTTGAGTTTAGTGCAATGTTTTAAATAACAAAGAAAAAAAAACAGTGTTAAACAAAAAAAAAATTGTTTAAACAAATGTTTTTTTTTGTTTTAAACAAATTTTTTCCATCCCTGAAAATTACAAAAACTAACTTTTTTATGAATTTTGTTGATATTAGACAGCAAATTGGTAACAAAATAATAAAATCTTTATACTAGAGGAAACAAAACTTAAATTCTTCTTTCGTAGTGTACATTTCAAAATGAATCGTCCGATGCAGCCGATTTGACTGTCCCTTGCATCGGCGTTGCCGATGCAAAGCCGATTCGTAAAACTAGCTGAATCGGCGGCCGATTAATCGGCTTGCCGATGCATCGCAGAAACTCTAGTTATAAATTCCTTGTTTGGTTTTAGAACATGCCTTCCAAAAGAAGTAAGAAGAATAAAAACAAGCAGAAGCAGAATTTACAGAATTCGTCTACGGAAACTACCACAATTTCAACTTGGAACCCACATACAGCGTCACCACAAGCGCGGTGGGACAGGGTATTAATTGAGTCACCGACATATCTTGATGGTAAATTTTTATGGTAATAAGTGGTACCCTAAAATCTGTTAGTAAGTGTTAGGAACTCCAAAAAGGTCTTCCAGTTTTTTTCAAAAATATATCGTTTACTTCGGTTCAGACAATAAGTATTCACTATTGTATAGACTCAGGAGTTGGAGTGAGCAAATGTCAATGGCTCAACTTGTCAAGAAGAACGGTTGGAGAAATTACTTTGTCAGCTCATGAATCATGAGTTTGACTCCAACCTTTTTTCTCACAAGTTTTCAGAGCGAGTTAACGTAACTTTGGAGCATGAGCGGGAGCGGAGTGAATGGTGGATAAATTTGGCAGAGAGAAAGGAACGTAAAAAGCGCAATTTTTGGAGAAGAGAGCCGAAAGGAAAAAACTCAAAGTTTGGGAGCTTAGAACGCACTATGGCTGATTCAACACAAAAAATATTCAGGCTTTTTCTTCAAAAAAAAACACTCGCATGGATATATGTCAACATGTAATCAGACACAGTCATGTCTATTTACAGCACCGTATAAACAAAACAGAACTTTGGACCCTTGACCCCCTGATTCCCTTCTTTCACAAATTTTTATTTTTTTTATAACTCCTACCATGACCTCGTACGCTATGCCATATCAATTCTTCAATCTTAAAAATACTCGAGCGAAAA
Source organism: Holacanthella duospinosa (assembly GCA_002738285.1). Lineage (NCBI taxonomy): Eukaryota > Metazoa > Arthropoda > Collembola > Poduromorpha > Neanuridae > Holacanthella > Holacanthella duospinosa. The sequence goes on along the minus strand of NIPM01000159.1, from coordinate 189,798 downwards.
AATTTTTCAGTCGCATTTTTCTGTTACACTTGCTCTGCATTTTGATATGATGCACCCTGATTGCTTTTGTTACTAGACTTAAAAAACCTTACTTTAAATTAAATCACTACGTCGCAATCTGAGGGCGGATATATACTTTCTAAAAAAATAGCGTTTTACTTACTTAAATACTTGCAAATATCGACGAAATACTGATAAAAAAAGTATAAAATAATCAGCAATACTTTATTATTTTTAGTAAGTAATTAACAAATTTTTGAATTAATTCACTTAATTTAAGCCTAAACACCCGGTTGTAATGCTAATTTGGAGCTTGAAAATCGAATGGTTTGATTTATTCGTTAACTGGAACACTTTATCGCGGCTCCAATACATAAGTTAGATGATTTTTATATAGTTTGACACCAGATAATTTAGGAATTTGTGGAAAACTTTACGAAACTCATTGAAAATTTTCTTGAGATACGTGTTCAAACGTTAAAATAGGACAGAATATAACAAAGGTATATCTTTAGCTGTTTTTATCTTCACAAGAATCAATCGTTATGCATTATTTAATATACAACCTCATATATTTTAAAATAAAGCGGCTCCCTGTTTGTCCTGATCATGCCTAAGCCGAACCTCGGCTACCACGAATAATTTGAGTAGATCTCGGATAAGCCGAAAGCCGATGGACCGAAATATTTGGTTGTGATAGCCGAGGTTCGGCTTAAGCAAAAGCCGAACAAATAATATAAAGAGTAATTGATTCATCATAGCCTAATTATTACATTATTCCATAACGAAAAATTTTTAAGACAAACATATATAACTAAAACATTTCCTTCGTTTGAAAATACATTCTAAAGAATATTTTCATTAAATTTCTTCTGAAAAAAAGTTTAAGTTTCTCCAGAAAGTACAATATTTTTATAATATTAGAATTATTTGTACTATAATATAGAATTATTATTATTATTTCGTGATAACCGACGTAAAACCATGTGTCCATTGTAACTGGGACCGTGAAAAAGCGTTTGTCGCAACTGAAGGTTCGTCTTAAATCTTCGAGCCCGGACTAGACAATTTGGTTCGATTGTATTTCCGTCCCTCAGAATTCGTCTTATCCAAAATTTAATGAACGCATAATTTAATTTATATAACTGTGAACTTCTACGCTCTTCAGGTTATCATTTTGACTCATCGGGCAAATTTAGAACGAATATGGGAGAAATTGTCCCCGAAAAACGATTAGTACATCAAATTACTTGACAAAGTACTTTTTAATTATATAACATTCGAAAATACTTTCGAAAATACTTCCCAATGCCTAAAAACCAAAAATACTTAAAATACTTTTTCATAAGGGCATTCCATTCATCCTCAAATTACATGAATAGGAAAGGTACGAAGTTACAGAGGTGTAGGTGAAATTATGCAAAAAGAAGTAGATAAGGAAGTATCCGTCCTCAGGTCGTAATTAACAAATATACTAACAATAGGCCTTTTTCACAATTACTGCCGCCCTGATTTCCCGGGCTTGAACTACACTTTACCATGAGGGGGAAACTAACGCGTTTTGTGATAGTGTTATTATGAAATGTCTTTAAGAAAAATTGAATGGTTCCAATTAAATTTATCGAAGTTGAATATTATTTTGTTAGCAACATTGACTGGTCGTTTTCAAAAACACATTAAATATCATATCAGTCCATAAATAAAACGAATTCCTAAATTAATTTAGGACACATAATAAGTGAAGCAACTTTAGTTTAGCTAAGAAATCTAATAAGATATATTATCCAAGCTTTTATTTGACCTTTGAAGGGAACAACTTTTAGTAGTTAATGCACTTTTTTCCGTATTCTATCAAATGCAGGGTCAGAAGGCTCTTTGTAATGTTGGATCAGCATACATAGTGGTGTTCATACCGCCTTCAGATTTACAGTATTGTCTTTTGAAGAGGGATGAAAATTTTTGGATTGCGTTTCTCCCTCGTTTGGCTGCCATTTGGTTTAAGAATTTGCTACTCCATTTTGTGAACACGTGTGAGTAGCTATACCTTTACATCTTTACTATTTGCTAAATCAGAAGTGTTTGGTTAGCTTGCTAAAGCTGTTTTGTATTGAAGATTGTAAAATTATTTTCACACATGAAAAAGTTTGAATATAAATTTCGCACAAAATGAATTTTTTATTACGAATTTTCTTGATTATTTAATTTTATTCTGTATATAGCAATCTATAAATAATATATATCATCATTTTCTATTCATTAAAATTATCTTTATTTTTAGTACTTAGTAAACAGTCTTCATCAATTTAAAGTTTTTAATAATAATTTTTAGTTTTATTTTTTATTTTAAGTTGGTAAATGGTAAACGTGGTGGAAGTTCTACGTTAAGAGAGTTTTCTCCCCTCATTATTGACTTTTGTCATAACTTTAAACCAGAATTTCTACTAAAAACTTCTAATTAATGTGCAAGTTTTTGTAGGTCGTTAACATCTATGATTTATTGTTAATCGATTTTACCTATATTTCATATATAAGAAATTACTTATTAGTTTGTTAACGACTGCTTTAACTTAACGTTATTAGCATGGGAGTTTGTGTTCGGTTTTGCAAGTTTTATATAGGTTCAAGTTAAAATCTACCAGTTGGGTGTCTTTGTGAAAAAGCTCAATTGACTTAACGACGAATCGATAGAACAGAGCTTCATCTACAATCCCAACTTTTCAAAATGCTGAGATATGATGAGATCTTCAAGTTATAATTAAAAGCAAGTAAATCGCGGACTTTTTGTCGGAGTAAATTGCCGTTCGCTGATGATACCTAGGTATCAGTTGTTGGTTCTATGTGTCAGCAGTGTGTACCATCAGCCATGTTTTTTTTGTTTGATAATTTATTCAAGTGTCAGAGAGCATCATTTTTATAAAAAATGTTAATTTGCTAAGACACCCCCGCATACGCAGGACTAATTAAGTATAATAATAATAAGTAAGTCTTAATTTTTAGAGTGATTTACACTTAGAATTGGCATGAGTTGGTTACAGCCCATAGTTAATTTACATACTGGGTCCTGTGCCACAATGATTTCACAATTTGATAATTCAACAGTTACCATGAATTGTCGACAATTATTCTTAAAACCTGCGCCACAATGGTGACAATTACTATTGACAATGACAGGCAGAATTTTACATTTGACAGGTGGATTCTGACAATTTACTAATAATTGTCGAATGCTTACAATTTTGCGCGTCACAGACAATCCAAAATTGTCAAATTGTCGCGACAATTTGACACAGGGATATTTGCTGTGTCAAATGTTTTCCTTTGTTTGATAAATTTAAATAACTAAATATACAGACTATAATCTAGCTCATAATGGCCTCAATAGGTGTCAGTGATAGTAGTAGCAGTGATAGTGATGATATTGACTTCTAGTTATTACTTATGAAAAAGAAATTCAAGGATAGAACCAACTTTGTTCCGTCAACGGACTTTGGTTTCAAAGAAAAATTTAGAGTAAATCGTACAACAGCAGTAGAAATTCTAAAATTAATTGGAACTGTAATTGCTCATAAATCAAACAAGCAAGGTCTTGTCTCCACAAAAGCAACTCTTAGTTACATTGCACTGTAAAGGCAATGGAGGCCAATATTGTTTCAAGAAACTTACAATTTTCCTCTTTCTCCAGTTCTGCCAAGTAGTGTCTCTGACATACTTCACATCCTTATTTGACTGCTAAATCTCCCGAAAAGTGTTTCTCGTTGCTCTTCACTAATTAATCGTAGCAAACTAACTTTTTTATACTTTCGCCCATTCATGTTGGATGAAATTAATTTTGAACAGATTTTTTTTTTGTTTTGGCAAGCTACTACTCACTACTTGTCAAGTTGTAAAATATTTTTTGACAATTGTCAAAGTAATGTAAATATACAATTCTTTCTGTGGCGTGCAGTTTTTTTTCATTGTCGACTGTAAATTGTCAAATTGTATTTGTCGAATTGTCAAATCATTGTGGCACAGGACCCTGGTAAATTCTACAGTTCTCGATTCCTTTACCCACTCTTTAGCTTCTTTTTTCAACTTTCTCAATGTGACTATTTCGTCCAAGTTGTGAGTTTGGATGAATGTATTCCATATCAGTATTGCTCTATCACTGAAAGACTTTTTAGAAAACTCAGTATTTTTTCTAATTATTTCAAAAGTACCCTTTAGTTTTGAGTTTTGATGTGTATCCTAACCTAACTTCAATGTAACCTATCAGCCTAAATTAAAAATCTAATACAGCAAAACCTCTCATTCGGAAACTAAATCTCTCCACCCCGTCTCACCTCACATGGCGGATACCGTAAACATTCAAATAATGTGGATGACAAATTTGTATAAACAATTTGTGAATTATGTGAAATATGTGAAACTTTACGGTACCTGGATGGAAGGAGGGGTGGAGCGAATGTTATTCAGCCAGTGAGAGCTGGTTTCCGAATGAGAGGTTTTGCTGTACTGGAATATACAATGAGCGTACCGTGGTTTACTCCTACCGCGGCAAACATACCAATAGCATTATTTAATTTAAAAAACTTGTTACTTCTAATTCCAGCCTTCCTACCAACGAGCTTGTGTAAAATTTGTGACGAGAAATGTGATTCTCATCCTCAACGTTCATTCGGTGGATTACAAGAACCTGTGAAACTCGAGTGTGGTCATTCTTTTGGAAAGTTTTGTCTCAGAGTTTGGATAATTCTCTGTCCAATTGGTCCCTTTTGTCCGGATTGCTATGAAGAAATCTCTGAAGAGTTCATGGATCAACAAGATTTACGAAGATATTATTACCACGAAGATTTCCTATCGAGTCCATACAAAACCCATGTCTTCACTAAAGTGATGACGAAAAGCAAGCATGGAAAGATTGTAGCTCGAAGTTCAGTTAAAGGTGAGAGATGTAGGAGAATGAATTTAAGTAAAATTTGACAACGCTGCAACACATCTTCAATCCTACAACTTAGGAAATCGTTAACTCCATTCCATACATAAGCATCAAGATTCCAAATAAGGTTTTATCTAAGTAAGAAAAGAAGACTTCATACCTGCGAGCTACACTTTTAGAATGATGATGGGAAGCATCATGGAATTTTCCAAAAATTTAGCTTAATTATTTTTTATAGAAAGAAGTGGAATTTCAGATATGTGAAATTCTCGAGTGAGGCGATGATGTCACAGTTGCAACTATTCGATCTTCGATCAGATCGAGATCGACAAAGATCGAGATCGAGATTGACGTTCTTTGTTGAACAAAAAATCGAGATCGAGATCGCCAACGTGTTTATCGTTGGTAGGAAGATCGAGATCGAAAGCTATCTTACCTTTGCACAGCAGGTGGAATCATAGAAAAATTTGGCCAAAAACATCAAACAAAATATTTAACTTACTTCAGCATAACCATACTAAAATTAGGTACGATTAAGCATATTTTCTACTGCAACGCTGATTTGAATCATTTTTGACCACGGACAGTGTGTTCGTAGAAGGGTTATGAAATTTCCGATGCCGTCTGCGTGTTACACGTTCTAAGAAATGGAATGTTGTCAGTCCGATTTTAATTATACAGGCCTAATATTGTTTATATTCTCACAAATGATATGAAATATGTTGATGACAGAAATTTATTTAACATTTTTAGATGAAAATAGATTTTTTTATGAAAATTAAATATTCTGTACGCAAAATTTTGCTAAAAAAAATTTTTTTTTGTTGGAATTTATCAATCAATAACTTTATTTGACGTTGGCCATCGTCCCATCAATAAATGTNTATTCTCACAAATGATATGAAATATGTTGATGACAGAAATTTATTTAACATTTTTAGATGAAAATAGATTTTTTTTATGAAAATTAAATATTCTGTACGCAAAATTTTGCTAAAAAAAAATTTTTTTTTTGTTGGAATTTATCAACCAATAACTTTATTTGACGTTGGCCATCGTCCCATCAATAAATGATGGAATTTATTAAGACAGCAAATTATGAGACAAAGTTTGCTAGTACAAGGTAGTAGTAGTTACCAATGAAAATGAAGGCATACGCCAAAAAGAATTAATATAAATTTTGTATTGTTATGATTCTTAAATTTTTGCGAAACTATTAGTCATAAGTGTTTTACAAAATAATTAGAATCAGTGCCCATTTGTGAAATATTCATGGGCGGTGACTTAGATCGCAAAGGGACTTATGCTTAGCAAAAAATGAAAGAAAGGGTCAGACCCAGTAGTTCCCTTACCAGGGACAATCAGAATGCAATTGGAACTATTACGGCTGGGTGTCTATTTATGACTGGAAAATGCAAGCTAGAAATGGTGTGTAGTTCAATATTCGAAAGAATATTAGCGACCTGTTGTGACTAAAATTAGAAAATAAGCTGAGCCCTAGGGTTTCAATTCTTTGAGTTACCAAGCATTAATTTTTTCATCCACTATAAAAGGATTTGCAACTGTTTCCTAGTGTGAGGGACTCCGTAGAATTTTAAATTAATGTTTTTGCAACTACGAACTTAGTAATTTTCCACGGTTATCTTTAGGTTTCACATTTTTCGATAAATTTGACTATAGCTCAGCGATTAAGCGGAACCGGCAGCCAATGACAGCAGCATATAATAAGCATATTATGGTGATACTAAAGCAGTTTTTGTTTACTCAGAATTCCGCGGATATTCGCGGATAAATTGAATGAAGTGTCACTGATAAGCATTATGTAGAAAATTAATATTTCGAATTTAAATTATTCGGTAATTACTGAACCAATTCTAAAAAAAAATTGGGGAAAGGTCCTCGTCGGTCTATGAAACAAGTCTAGATTCACAAAACTCAAAATTCCTGCTTTCAAAAATTGGAATTTTGGCCAATTTTTTCAATGATTCCGCTTACTGTCCTTTGGTCGAAAGATCGGGATCGAGATAGACATCCACCGATCTCTCGATCTAGAGATCGAGATCGAGGTCGATACTCGTCGATCTTTTTTTAACCAAGTGATCGAGATCGGCTAATCTGATAAACTAGTGAGTGAGAATTACTAGAAACTATCAAGGGAAACCCAATATTTTCTACCACAACCATCTTTCATCCATTCGTTCACATGTATTTTGCTCAACGATGTTTCATATATCATAATTCAATAACCTTTCTATTTTTTATTTGAGTATGTTGATAGACAGAACAGCTGACCATAGCAGTTTTGTGTTTGTTACTAATAGCATGAGGCAACAAGTGGCTTCTTCATATTTAGTGTTAATTTAACTTTTTTGTACTGAATGAAACAACAGGTCTCAGGTCTACTCGATTTTCACGACGCTCTCAGGTACTCAATTCACGTATGAACACTCCGGAGTGTTTCATTTTAAGTTCCATGTCTGAACGGAGGTATTTTTTTCTGAAATAAATAATTTAACAAGCAAAAATTCCTTATGTTTTGACTACATTTCATCAATAACCGATCAGTATTATTTATGAAATATCGAAAGTGTATAATAAACGTGGCAAGAAGAAACGAAAGCTATTACAATATTGCATCAAGAGTATTACCAAAGATACCACACCGGTTGTGGATCCCAGTTTGAATTAATCCATCGAATAATGGGTTAATTCTAACCTAAGATTATTATAATTAGCCTAGATTATTCAATGAAAATAATAGTATCTATTTCTGATGCGAAACCAGTGCTACATACTGATGCCTAATTTGCTCTTACGATTATTCAACGCTGATTAATAAAATTGCTTACACAGATTTCAAATGTTCTCAAAATTACAAAAAATAGCACATATTTCAATGGAATAAAAATTTAAAACAAAACTACTATTCTTTGCCGTGAGAAGTGCAATATCTATCAATTTAAATTTAACTGCATCAAATTTTTGCGATCTGTATAGATCGAAAGAATTAGATTGACAAGGGATTATTTTAACCCAAAAGATCGAGATCGACATTGGCATAATTGTTCTTCCAACCAAAGATCGAGATCGATCGATTTCTTGACGAAGAGATCGAGATCGGCAGTAGTCAATCTTTCGTTCCTAAAACCGAGATCGAGATCGTTACTTGTCGATCACTTAACTAAAAGATCGAGATCGAGATCGGCCCTCAGTCGATCATTCTAACTAAAGATCGAGATCGGGGTCAGTCGATCGTTCTACCAAGCGATCGAGATCGAGATCGGCACTCAGTCGATCATCTCAGCGGAAGATCGAGATCGAGATCGGCTCCCGTCGATCTCGCCACCAAAAGATCGAGATCGAGACCGATGGGTCAGTGTTGCAACTGTGGATGATGTACTGAACTTAAATTATAAATTTTATCCCAAAATTAATGATCAGCTACGCTCTTCAGCTTCTCGACTACGGCAACGTCGAAACCTCTCAAATCGTAAAATATTCAGGCTGTGTACACTGTACAGATACAAGGTGGTTGGAATTATTTCCAACGTTTAGCTGGGATATGTTGCATTTCTGCACATACTCTCCTTGTTTTACATAAAGAGATCCAGAAGCCGGTGATTATTGATGACCGACCACTATAGAATATAAACTGATGCACTCTGGTTTTCATAAATAAAAATTTCCGAATTCTCAATTCATCGGTATACTATTAATATGAGTATCCATATCAACCTAAGCCAACTGTGTCTAAGCAATTTAGTATCATTTACAAGGTTCGTTAAAAACCATATTTTTTTGGAAAAATAGGTTTCAATATCATGGTTATAACACAAATTTATAAAGTACTTGCTTCTCCAGCAAAGGATATGATGCCAAAACTTTCCTCCCTTATGTTTTATAATATAATTTCGGATTGTACTAATGAATGGTTAAAATTTGATCCTATTAGTGGCTGATACCTTGTCGCAAATTTTGTGCAGCTCTGCTGGATATTTGGCCAAGAGTATCGAATCTCATACAGACCATCTCATAGCCACGGTTGAGCCGCTTCCGGCTCACCTTCAAACAAAAGTATCTGATAAAGATAAACGAGAACTACAGGACTTCAAGGTTGTCACAGGTGTAGTTTCCACTTGCTCTACCGCAGCTGGTAAGAAAATCAAAAATCTATTGAGGTTCACTTTAGTATTTAAGAATTAAATATCAAGATGTCTGGAATAAAACCATATTATGGTTTCAACATGATTTAGTCCTGGAATTTAGAAATCACTCACACCACATGACACTAAAAGAGTAAATTTTTTGATTAGTGGACCTTGTTGGAGCTGGTCTGATGACACTTGGCGGCTACATAGCACCTTTCGTAAAGAAGTCTGCTACTGACATACTCGTTAAAGTCGGGGAATGTGAAGAACAGAATGCAAGGAATGCCGTCGAGAATGGGATGGAAACTGCCAAAGGAATTTTTTACGGCATTGGTACTTTCTTTAGAGCTTTGGAACATTCTGCAAGAGTGGTTGGTAGTGCTGCCACAACCAATGCTGCTAGATATGTGGAGCACAAGTAATCAAAACTTATTAACACATTAAAATATTATTTTTACTGATAAACGATCAACCAATTGGTTAGCAATTCATGTTTCGATGAAATTAATTATGATGCGACGAAAGCAATATTTCTAATCAAAGCACACTGCAAATTTTTTAAATCAAATGAAATCATTTTTGAAACAGTTTAAGTAAAAATTATTTAGCTTGATGTAAAATTTTTTTACGTTTGGCTCCATAACGAAAATTATTGTAAAGTCTACGTAGATAGCAACCTAAATTTCTAATTGGTCTTCATATACGTATATTTTAAACTCAATATAGTTTTTTGGATTCCAATCATTCAGAAANGAGTGGTTGGTAGTGCTGCCACAACCAATGCTGCTAGATATGTGGAGCACAAGTAATCAAAACTTATTAACACATTAAAATATTATTTTTACTGATAAACGATCAACCAATTGGTTAGCAATTCATGTTTCGATGAAATTAATTATGATGCGACGAAAGCAATATTTCTAATCAAAGCACACTGCAAATTTTTTAAATCAAATGAAATCATTTTTGAAACAGTTTAAGTAAAAATTATTTAGCTTGATGTAAAATTTTTTTACGTTTGGCTCCATAACGAAAATTATTGTAAAGTCTACGTAGATAGCAACCTAAAATGTCTAATTGATCTTCATATACGTATATTTTAAACTCCATATAGTTTTTTGGATTCCAATCATTCAGAAATTTATTATTGGTTTTAAGGTATGGAAGCGAGGCCGGTGCCGCTGCCAAGGATGCAGCAGCCATCGCAGGAAATGTTGGCAACACTGCATTGAATATCAAAACTTTGCCTCTTCCAACCTCAATCAAGAATACTGCAAGAATTACCAGACCAAATTCGTATAGACAAATACAATCCCATACAGAATCTACTTACGAATGTGGCTATTTGTAGGTATAACGGTCCTAAAAGATATAAGTATTAAGTATGGGTTAGAAAGCACAGATGGGGAGATTGCTTGCGTCAAAATTCGAAATTATAAATTACGCATTACTTTTTTCAAAGACTCAAATTTTGAATTAGGCATTATATTAAGTCATATCCAAAAATTTACAAATTAGAGTAANAAATTACGCATTACTTTTTTCAAAGACTCAAATTTTGAATTAGGCATTATATTAAGTCATATCCAAAAATTTACAAATTTTGTGCTACATTTTGTCCAAATTACATGCCTTTTATCTAACCTGCATGCTGAAAGTGTATCTGGATATTTTGTTTGAAATTTTTCACACAATCATCGGTTTATCCCATACGGGACATGATGTATGTATCATTGTTTAACACGAAGGATACGAATAACACGAAAGTGACAAAAACGTTAGTAGAAATCATAAAAAAATTTGTAAACTCTAGCATGAATAAGTAGGAATTTTCATTGGAAAATGTAATTCAAAAATTGTTATTTAGAATATAATTGAATTACATAACAATTTTATGAAGTTGGAATTACAAATTGCTAATTATTTTCAATACAGGATTGTACTCAGATTATAAATAATTCAATTACTTATAATCTAAATACAGTTCAAATTTCCCNATCATTGTTTAACACGAAGGATACGAATAACACGAAAGTGACAAAAACGTTAGTAGAAATCATAAAAAAATTTGCAAACTCTAGCATGAATAAGTAGGAATTTTCATTGGAAAATGTAATTCAAAAATTGTTATTTAGAATTTAATTGAATTACATAACAATTTTATGAAGTTGGAATTACAAATTGCTAATTCTTTTCAATACAGGATTGTACTCAGATTATAAATAATTCAATTACTTATAATCTAAATACAGTTCAAATTTCCCNATTTTCAATACAGGATTGTACTCAGATTATAAATAATTCAATTACTTATAATCTAAATACAGTTCAAATTTCCCGACTTGTCATGGAAACAAACCACATGCTTGATTTTGACTTGCGCATATAATTGACTACTTTAATTCCGAATTGCATTGGTTTATTATTGGATATTAGTCCCGAACAGAAAAGAGCTCACACTTCTGTTATATTTGCAATGGAAATGGGAGGAATCATAGGTAGAAGATTCATCTAGACAGTTTACCTACCCTCTTGTTACCTATACCAAAAAGATGTTTTTATACGACTAACTAAAATTATGAAAGAATTCAAAATTTTAATTTCGTTACTCTATACCGGTTTCTATACAAGGTTAGCCAATATGTACGGTGAAAGTAAAAAACGAAGATGCAAAACAAATGGATAAAGTAGCCTGTACTTGATATTCATACATCACAAAAATTGTTTAGCAGAGAAGAACCTGGTGAATTGCTTAGGTTCATCCTGCCAGCTTGTACATAATGCTTATTATCAGGNCTAAATTAATAAAATAAAATTTGGAAGAAGACTTCCATAGATTTTGTGGTGTTAGTTAATAATAAAAGTGTTGAAATATAATTTGGTTACATTTAAGCAATTAGCTAAAATTCAAATATCAAATTCTTAGAATATAAAACGCCGATGTGACTATTCAAAGTTGGATTCTGCGCTCATCAAATGGTCTCAAGGAAATCCCCATTACCCAGTGCTTCTCTAAATCGGCTTAGTTGAATTTATAGTGAAATGTTTGTATATAATGAACAATTATTAAATTGAAGTGTCCGTTCACTATACGGATATAATGAACTCCGGCTATACTGAACGNGATATAATGAACAATTATTAAATTGAAGTGTCCGTTCACTATACGGATATAATGAACTCCGGCTATACTGAACGAATTTTGCCGGTCCCTACAAATTCACTATAACCGAACTTTACTGTATCTTTATTGACAAATATTATAACAATTTTATTTGATGTTTTCCCATAAAACTGCCAGTGAACATTCCAAATTAATGGAGCTTTCAAAAATTTGAAATAGATTTAGGATGCAATTCAACAAAATGGTAAATATTGAAAAGGACTGAGTCGATAGTTTGTTATCCGAGTTACAAAAATATCGAAATCAAAATACATTGTTTTAATTCCTTATGTAGAATTATTCGAATAATTCGAACAATTCGTCAATAATTTGAATAATTGGGATAATTCGTGAATAATTCGAATAATTCCGAATTTTTCGCAAAAATACTGAATTTTTCTAACTCTGCTTATTATCACTTATTACTATTTGATGTTACTAGGAAACCCTTATAAGAGACTGTACATAGGTTTAAACTTGAAGTTAAACCAAACTATAACTGCATTATTAATTAAATAAGTTTTATAAACCATTCTTTGTGGGGGATTGTAAAACTGTACAATGTACTTCCAAGTGGNTTCGTGAATAATTCGAATAATTCCGAATTTTTCGCAAAAATACTGAATTTTTCTAACTCTGCTTATTATCACTTGTTACTATTCGATGTTACTAAGAAACCCTTATAAGAGACTGTACATACGTTTAAACTTGAAGTTAAACCAAACTATAACTGCCTTATTAATTAAATAAGTTTTATAAACCATTCTTTGTGGGGGATTGTAAAACTGTACAATGTACTTCCAAGTGGATTTAATTCCAGATTTGAGAATTGTACATTATGCAGAAATCCGTTATATTTNGATTTAATTCCAGATTTGAGAATTGTACATTATGCAGAAATCCGTTATATTTTAAAAACCAATTTTTGTATTCAATATTATTTCATTAACCATTTGTGTAAATAAATATGGGGTGGCTTGTTGCTAAATCAAATTGTTAAGACTTAATTAATTTCTTTCTCAAAATATCTCCATTGCATTCAAATCAAATACAGTCTGTTCGAATAAGAAGGCAAAAATCTAGCATTAGCGTTTTTTAAACTCTCACAAATTGGACTCTTGCTACACTTTTTAACTTCAGAAAAGTTAACAAGACTTTCGTAGAAACGATTTTCAATAACTTGAGCAGTTCAAAATGTGTGAAAATGTTTGGCATGTAGTAAATTTTTTATTTTCCGTAAAATCATTTCTCAAAAATTTCGCCTTCTTATTTGAACGCATTGTATATAAGTTGAGAAATAAATAATATACCACGTTTGAGAGACCGAAAAGTGATTCATCATTGAGCGGTACTTGAAGCTTAGAAGATTAGAATTCATTACGAATCATGCATGCGCATATCCAAGACTGCTTTCAGAAATCCAACAAGTTAGTCCATACTTCTTAACTCTGAATATCGTGTAGGTGTGTAGCTTTTTTTTCACCCTTAGTATTTCTCGTGTTACCGAAAAAAAAATGCATTATGGTCTACAACTTGTGATCACATTCCACATAAAGTTCGATTAATTTTCATTCTGCAACCACGTCTTAACACCTAGGAAACAATTTTTGAAGACTGGCAGCAGATAATTTTCCAGAAACGCGCGAAAAAGTTTGCCAGCTTAATTATTGTCGAATCCTATCGCAGTGTAATTATTAAAAATTTTACAACCAGCTTTCACTGTACTCCTTTGGTCGCGAACAGACTATGCCAGGAATAGTGGGTTATGTGTATCTGTTTTGCCTCCTATTGTGTTGTCCATTCGAATCAAAGCAAAATTTTTATACAGGAAAGGGCATAAGTAAGTACACATCGAGAAAGTGAGTTAAATGTGAGTTAGAATGGAGTGAGATCGGGGGTTTTAANAAGGGCATAAGTAAGTACACATCGAGAAAGTGAGTTAAATGTGAGTTAGAATGGAGTGAGATCGGGGGTTTTAACCCCTTAATTTTTTCTATATGGCTAAACGTCAATTGTGAAAGATGTACACATGAATGAAAACCGGACCGGAGTAGTTTCAATCAAAGGTGTACATAGGGCAATGTCAAACGGTGTCGGACTATGACCAACAACGTTAGGCAATTTATCATGTACGACCATTCACAAACAATGTTAAGTGAACTTCAAAAGGAAACGTTAGAAAATGGCGTGAACCGTTCGCCAAATTAACACAAAATACAGATTTGAGAACGGCCAACAAAAACACCCAATTTATCAATAGTAGCAGTGTACGGATACGTTTCATTGGATCTGGATTTCAGACAATTTGCCAAGCTCAAAAATGAAAATTAAAAGGATAAGACCAAATTCAAGCGACATCACCACTAATAAAACGATTAACATGATTGATTATGGCGAACAATGATGGTCGCATCTAGTTTTAGTTTTAGACATTCAAGCATTCCCGCATCAATATCGAATTACCGAGGTCAGAATTAAAAACCTCTAAACTTTGTTACTCTAATATTAAGGATGCATTGGTACATAGCTGAGATCAAATAAATAAAATTTTTTGAAATCATTACCGCTATGCCAATTCCGAATTACCACGAACGGAATTACAAACCCCCAAAAATTTGCTATGCTAATGTTATGAATGCATTGCTACATAGCTCCTATGAAACATAAACGTACTACTTTGAAACAATTACCGCTTTGCCAATATCGAATTATCTGGAGTAGAATTACAAATTTCCAAAATGTATTAAAATGTTATTAATGCGTAGATACAGCATGAATCACTTTAACCCGGTCCTTCTTTCTTCGCCTTTCACTAAAAACGGCTTGGGCAGGCGACAATAGTAAATGATGGAAGTGAAGTTAATTTTATTGTCATCACTATAAAATATCTGTTCTGATTAGATACACTAATGCAAAGCAATGGAGCAAAGCAGAGAGACAGAGAGAGGGGTCGGCAGGTTTTCTGTTGAGTCAGGTGGAATAAATGTCTAGGGATCGTACCCCATTCCTTTAGTTACTCATTTCTCTCAATTACCCATCTTTCAGCATTACAGAATGGCGTTTGTTTAAAAAAAAATTTTTTCTTTTAAGTCAGTTTTGATTTAGACAAGTTATTGCAAAGCAGTGCAAATGATGAAAGCAGAGAGGCAGAAAGAGNCTTTTAAGTCAGTTTTGATTTAGACAAGTTATTGCAAAGCAGTGCAAATGATGAAAGCAGAGAGGCAGAAAGAGGGGTCGACAGGTTCTCTGTTAAGTGAGGTGGAGTAGATGCAAAAAAACCAAACCCCATTGCACTCATTCTCTCAACTCTCTGACTGCTCTTGTTAAATAATTAATTTTTGCAAAGCAATGTTTTCTCAAACACACACTAACTTCATTCCTTCTAACTGTTGTATTTCACGCTATTTATTTGCTGTCTCAAATTTTTTTTAGTGAAAGCGACTTTCTACGGCCCGGATTAAAGTGGTTCATGCTGTACAGGGTGTTCAAAATAAAACGTTACAGAGGAAAGTAGCTTTCACTCAGAAACACTTGAGACATCCTTTTAGCTGGCGCTAAAGTCATAAAAGTGGAGGGAGTGTAGCATCAGCATTAAACACATACCCAAACAGTTAGGCTCAGGTCGATAAAACTACGACAACAACTGGCATTATCAAAGCCAATTACAATTACTCTCCAACTGTAAATGGTAGTTAATTAAAAGCATTCAACATTTTTAATTTATAAACATTGAAATTTGAATCACTGCTTTCGGTGTAGCAGTATTTTAAGCCTTGGGCACCGCTGTTTGAATTAATTTAATATTCAACTAATTCAATATTTAATTAATTCAATATTCGCAATTAATTTTGAATACCAACGACGTAGTGATGGGTGTTGGCGACATTGAAATATCCAAAAATCCTAATTTTCAAAAAATTATAAACTTTTCCAGTGATCTTATAAATGACTTTAATTTCTGCATATCCGACAGCTCACTTATTTGCATAATTAGAAAGTGTGAATATAACCGCTGGGTCGTGCTCGGTACATCAGGGTAATTCTTTGGCTGAATCAAATTTAGATAAAACAGCTTTTTTCTTTCCCAATTTGTTAATATCTTCCTTAGCGAGGATGTTAGTGGAACCTATACCATTGTAATCTCCATTGCATGTAGTTTCTTGTGGTATAAGACTATTGTTGTTTGCTANGTTAGTGGAACCTATACCATTGTAATCTCCATTGCATGTAGTTTCTTGTGGTATAAGACTATTGTTGTTTGCTAAGGTTGTGTTGTGTCCTGCAACTTAGCGACTTGTTGCGCATGGCCTAAACGTTTTATTGTGTAACCCTAAAAATTNGCCTAAACGTTTTATTGTGTAACCCTAAAAATTGTTTTTGAGTTTTTGAACGGGTTCTCATGAAAAGAAAATGGTCGGGGTTGAATTTGTCTTGTACGTAAGACGTAGCAATTGGAAACTGGAATTTTAGAGTTGGCAGGAGCTATGGATTCGAGATTAGTTAACATGATTGCCGTTTCTGAATCCTTGTCGTCGAAATCAAGTTGATTTGGAGAGAAGAAACATAANTGATTAGTTAACATGATTGCCGTTTCTGAATCCTTGTCGTCGAAATCAAGTTGATTTGGAGAGAAGAAACATAAATTGTGTCCAAACTGATATTGTATTGGGATCAGTGACCCTACCTAAAATATATTTCTCACCATCAGCTCCGCCGACTAGCACTATTTACTATAACACTAGTAACTACAGCAGTTTCTTTGTTTGGCATTAATGATGCTTTAGTTACATTACTTACTTACATATTTAGGTTTTGCATTTGTTTGTTCAATCCTCTTTTCATTTCGCTCGGATTTCTCGCTTTAACAAACAGTATAATTAACTTCTGAAACAAATTTGGTTATGGTATTAATCCGATAACATTATAATTGTTAATATAAATTTTTATATAATTCATTAAAAACTACGTTCATGATTTCCATTCATTTAACAACAGACTTCATTTCTCGTGACGATTGATGGAAGAAGGAATTACTGACTTGCGAGGAAAAACAATTTAAGGTAAAATTGAATTGAAATGAGTTGGTGGCGTACGTGATGGGAATGCGAAAAACAAATCGATGTTGGTTGAATGAGATGTTAATAACATTACCGGACGGATAATGCAAAAGAATTACAACGTAAATGTTCATAAGTATTAACGTTTCTAGTATTTTGTCTTACTGTATATATAGTAAGAAATAAAGTTATAACCAACAAGTTGGAATTCGTAATTCCTATAAATTCTAATATTCCCAAATTCTGATAACTATAAAGTAGTTAATCAACTACAACATTTAGCAGTATTTTCATTTTTATTTATTGACAATTGCTCTTAGGGTTAGTCAACTGGTTGTTNTCAACTACAACATTTAGCAGTATTTTCATTTTTATTTATTGACAATTGCTCTTAGGGTTAGTCAACTGGTTGTTGAATTAAAAGATTTAAGACAGGTTGTAAGTAATATGTAAATTGACTTAAGGAGTTTTAAGTTACATGCGTTGGATAGTGTGAAGTCTAGTATATCATAATCTGATAACTGTAAATTTGGTATTAAATGGTTTCTTAAATATTTAAAGTTTGCGCAGTTGCTTAAGATGTGTACAAGTGAAAGACCACAAAATTTACAGCGGGGAGCTTTGTTACTCGGTACAAATTTATACCAAATATGATTACTGTAAATTGTGTTGAATCCTATTTTGATTTGATCTACCATACAGACTAAATATGTTGGAAAGTTAATTTTTAGGTATTGCTCACTTTGTCCATCTGTGTTGAGTTTTATATAATGTGGAATGGACATTGAAATTTTTGTCAATGCGAGGTCTTCTTTTATCAATTTGTTTTTCATCTTACGAGTTAACGCATTTCGTAAGCTACATTTAGCAATATGTAATTCAGTTTATCAAAACTACTAGTGGCTAGCACAGTGCGGCTTTGTATGAAACATTGCCCTGTTCTATTGTTCGAAATTACTTACTCTGTTCAACTGAAGTGGAGGAATTTGCGACAAGAACACGCAAAAAGCATAATTACACAGGGTAATATAGCTTTATAGGAATCCGTAGGAAGATAAAGAACTTACGCTAACCGGATTTCACTGTAACTGTATAGTGAATGTTATCANCTATACAAAATCCCGTTTAATCCAAAAAAAATACTACTAATATGAAATTCGCGCGATTAGTAATAGTAAATTTTCAATTTACGTCAGTCCCTTTTTTTCCGCTGCACCCGTTATTGTTCGAAATTACTTACTCTGTTCAACTGAAGTGGAGGAATTTGCGACAAGAACACGCAAAAAGCATAATTACACAGGGTAATATGGCTTTATAGGAATCCGTAGGAAGATAAAGAACTTACGCTAACCGGATTTCACTGTAACTGTATAGTGAATGTTATCATCCGATAAATTACCGTCCGATAAATTACCATCCATAGTACCTATACAATAAATTGAAAGACGAAAATTTGATGCCTGAGTAATTATAAATCTTCTTAGAAATAATACTTAGAACTAGTGTCATATTACTCAAAATCCTTTACTTAGCAAAAGTTTAAATAACTTGTGTAATAGCCCTTTTTATTGGTGCTATTTCTTAAACAAGAAAAGTTCGGACAAATTGCACCTTTGTTTTATGAGACAGACTAACGAACATTAGCATGGTTTTTCGGTTCATTTTAATATTTAACAGTTTATTATCAAGTTTCCTAGAGTAGTTATGGTTAACTGAACATTTTGTGAGCTAAAATTTTGTGAATTTTACAGCAAAATCAAAGAGCTGCTTTTGCTTGCTAAACGATTGCTGACTTCTGCAGTGAAGCATATTAATTTTCTAACAGAAACTGGTTTTGAAGAGTAGATGTCGCACAACATCATTTCATTATAACCTGAGAAAATTCCTGAATACGAAAATTATTATTTTTCACAGTAGGCACAATTTAATTGTGATTAATTTCATTATAACCGAATGTTTGAACCTGAAAATTACTACCTACAGGCGCCAATTCCAAGCTGCGAAACGGTATGTAAAACATACTGAAAATTTCAATGAGTGTGGTGATGAAAAAGTGTGTTTTTGCCCCTAATTTCAGCACTATTTCATGAGGTTGGTATGCTAAAATTTTATGTTAGAATTCATTGCTGACTGCATGTTTTCAGTATGTATTCTGTGCTGCATTTATCATTAGTAAAAATGACATATTAATAAGTTACTAGTCCACAATGACTCATCAACTGAAACACATGTATTTTTCACTTATATTTTATTCATGAAATCTTAGAATCAATAATATACATTATACATATGTAGTATTAACACTATAAATACAGTATAGATATAATACAAAAATTAGAAAATCTTATGGTGGATAATTTTAATGTTTTTACCGGTTCTTCAAACAAAGTTGTTGTTTCGAAGTCCNATAAAATCTTATGGTGGATAATTTTAATGTTTTACCGGTTCTTCAAACAAAGTTGTTGTTTCGAAGTCCATGATATCATGGACTTCGTTTCACTATACCCGGATTTTTTGTAACCGAAATTTACTATTCGTTGCAATTTTGCAAACATGTATACACCCTCTGCACGTATATCACATAAGTAACTTTGCTTCCCTTCCTTTGCCCAATGTCGGGCAATCAGTATATTCGAACGTAACGACATTTTAGGATTGAAAGCAAACAGAAAAATCCAGATTAATGGAAAACCGAACCAAATATTTATCGGGAGAAACGATCCTAACCGGAACATCTAGAAAACCCGTTCAAATTCACAAAATTTGAGCCAAAATGAGTAAACGCAGAAGCAGATTGTGTAACAAAAGAACTTGATGCGAATGGATGAGTGGAGGGTTAGTTGATTTGTCGTATAATTTCAGTCAAGTATAATCTCAAATTGAAATTTTTTTTTTGAATCTTCAAATAACCCTCTTCTTAGTTTAACCATAAATTTTTTTTTGATAAATTGTCCATAAATCTCATCCTTAGTTTGCAGAAATTTACTCCGTAGTTACCATTCGATTCNTTTTTTTTTGATAAATTGTCCATAAATCTCATCCTTAGTTTGCAGAAATTTACTCCGTAGTTACCATTCGATTCATTAGAGTTCGAAAACAAGTCAACACTAGATTCGGAGCTATAAAAGGGGTGTTGGCCATTGTTATGATTACAGTTGTTAAGTGCTACATTGAAGGAAATCAAATTTCTAACTTACTAATAATTCCCCAGCAAACCAGAAATCGCAATTATTTCTAATAATCACACTTAAGGTAAACATAAATATACTAACAGATAACGTTGTCAGCAAGTATTCCGTCGAAAATCGCATCAATTTTGTCATTTAAATTTCATATTAGTTCATGTGAGTCTTACATGAGTATAACATTCAGTACTTGTATATTGCACGTGAATTTAATGTCTTAAATACAACCTAAATCTAGCTCTCAAGCTTCATGATAATTTCGTTGATTCAATGTAATAATTGCGAGGCGTAATTTGACTGAATTGCTGACAATTTATTATTTATTCGAAATTTTATTGTAGAAATTCTGTTGCTAGTAAGAATGACAATTTTTTTCAATATAAGGAATATATAAGCTAGAGCATTCGCTAAATGGAATTGCAACACATTTCCTTTCTAATTCTTCAAGTTGATTAATTTATCACTACAAAACTCGAACTTAACTAAATACATCATAAGCTTAAAGCTATTACAAGGATAACTAATGATGTTATTGTAAGATTTGGACTTATTAGTACATGTGAAAATGGGCTTTCCAGAAAGACTGACGAATAACACTTCTGATTCGAATAGTCCATTTGATTTAGTCAAGTAATTACTATTAGAATTATCCTTTCCAATTCTTATTCCATTATAAATATATTATTTATCACCGCTAATAAACCTATCATCTATGTGAAACATTTCTGTCGATAATAAAGGTTTCTTTTTGTAATCGATTAATTATTTGCGTCAACTTAAGCTTTTAACTTCTTACTTTCCGCTTAATTTGACGATTATAACTTTCAAAGGAAAAAGTACTAAAGCAATCCAAAGGTCCGAAATGTTTGCATTCGTTCGCTAAGTGGATCAAACTATGAACATTGTAGACCATGAATTCCGGCGCATATAGTTTTGGAATAAGTGTTGCAAAATTCTACTTTATATTTTACTCTCTCGAAGCAAACCCGCACCGAACCTCGACCCAATCGAATCGAACCGAACCGAACCGAACCACGTACCTGTCGAACCGAACCGNCATTACGTACTCGAAATCAAAATCAAAATTTCCGTACAATTTTAAATTAAAAACCAATTTTAACACTAGTCATTAAAAATCAAAGCAAAATTTTGCTTACAGTTTGAAATCGAACAACCGAATATGTTGATTATTTTTTTTTAATTTTGATGAAATAATTTCACAAATAATTCAACCATGTGCCCATCTACTACACCGGGAATTAGTGAAACCCGTGGTATGTTTTCTACCAGAAGTTAACCCCCGTGTTTGTTATTTTATTGATGTGTGCGAAAATTTACAGTTTGAAATCGGCCTCTTTAAGATTGATATGTAGTGTACTAACAGATAACGTTGTCAGCAAGTATTCCGTCGAAAATCGCATCAATTTTGTCATTTAAATTTCATATTAGTTCATGTGAGTCTTACATGAGTATAACATTCAGTTACTTGTATACTGCACGTGAATTTAATGTCTCAAATACAACCTAAATCTAGCTCTCAAGCTTCATGATAATTTCGTTGATTCAATGTAATAATTGCGAGGCGTAATTTGACTGAATTGCTGACAATTTATTATTTATTCGAAATTTTATTGTAGAAATTCTGTTGCTAGTAAGAATGACAATTTTTTTCAATATAAGGAATACGTAAGCTAGAGCATTCGCTAAATGGAATTGCAACACATTTCCTTTCTAATTCTTCAAGTTGATTAATTTATCACTACAAAACTCGAACTTAACTAAATACATCATAAGCTTAAAGCTATTACAAGGATAACTAATGATGTTACTGTAAGATTTGGACTTATTAGTACATGTGAAAATGGGCTTTCCAGAAAGACTGACGAATAACACTTCTGATTCAAATAGTCCATTTGATTTAGTCAAGTAATTACTATTAGAATTATCCTTTCCAATTCTTATTCCATTATAAATATATTATTTACCACCGCTAATAAACCTATCATCTATGTGAAACATTTCTGTCGATAATAAAGTTTTCTTTTTGTAATCGATTAATTATTTGCGTCAACTTAAGTTTTTAACTTCTTACTTTCCGCTTAATTTGACGATTATAACTTTCAAAGGAAAAAGTACTAAAGCAATCCAAAGGTCCGAAATGTTTGCATTCGTTCGCTAAGTGGATCAAACTATGAACATTGTAGACCATGAATTCCGACGCATATAGTTTTGGAATAAGTGTTGCAAAATTCTACTTTATATTTTACTCTCTCGAAGCGAACCCGCACCGAACCTCGACCCAATCGAATCGAACCGAACCGAACCGAACCATGTACCTGTCGAACCGAACCGAACCCAAGCTAACTTATAATTTCACATTTGCCTTGATAGAGAGGCGTACTAATTATAATTCACTTTGCGAGCCAGTTTCACTTTGCACTGCTCAGAAATTTCCATACATTTATAAATTCTACCGAAGTGTATCCGAGGTCGGGCAATGTTATCCATGGACTTTTGATTTTAGTCAGTTATCGAATTACTTTCATATTCAACTATATTTCAAATTGAATTAAAATTTCTCAACTTTCCACCCTTTCTAAAAAAGCAGCATGAAATTAGTGGAAAAAATTAACATGATTGCTTACAATAAGATTTACGTCAGTAATTGGTTTAAATTGTAATAATTGATTTAATTTGAACAATTTGAATAAGTTAGGTTGTTAGGTTGTTAGGTTGTAAATTTCTATTTCATTATTTTGATTTCGATTTTGAATTTTGTAAGTCAATATCCACGATTTTAATATGCTCAGTATTACAACCTATAATCCCTAGTGGATCTAACTACAGTGGACCTCGGCTATAACGAACTTTTAGGGACCAGGAAATTCGGTTCATAACACCCGATGTTCATTATAGCCGAATAATGAACAAATATAAAATTTAAAGTTATGTTCATGACATCCGATGTTTTGACTTTTTTTAGTTCAATTTTTTTTCTAGATACTGCAGCCTCACAATCCAATAAACCAAGAATTTACTTGAACAGAAAAAAATGGAGATAAAACTGTGTGGAATATTTTCAGAGTTCTGCAATAATTTATTCACAATTTAGAGATGCTGTAACAGTGGATAAAAAATAGTAGATAATTAAAATTTAACAATTGTCTTATTTTGTCCACTGAGCCATGGTATAATAGGAAAAACGTTGGTGCAGTGATTCAAAACTTCTATTCATTCATTCAGAACTTAGTTTATTAAATTGGCATAACTTTTTCAACATAATAGGGTCTGGTTCATCTCTCACGATGATGANATGGTATAATAGGAAAAACGTTGGTGCAGTGATTCAAAACTTCAATTCATTCATTCAGAACTTAGTTTATTAAATTGGCATAACTTTTTCAACATAATAGGGTCTGGTTCATCTCTCACGATGATGAAATGAAGGGCTAGCCCGCAAGATATGGTTTATTACACCCGAGTGCTCATTTAACCGAGTTTATTATGACCGAGGTTTTTAATATTAATTTCGCTATCTCTAGGCAGGGACCGACGGTTCAGGTTCATTATAACCGTAGTTCCATTACACCCGGGGTCATAATAGGCGAGGTCCACTGTAAATCGAATCCAATTTTTCATTCAAAATCGAAACCGAAATTTAATTTCAACACAAATCGAAATCGAAATCCAACACTAGACATTCGAACTCAAAATTGAAATCGAATTTACTAACTTTTCCGCTCCGCCAAATGAAAATTGAAATTGAAATTTTGCAAAGTAATCCAAATTGTACTCAAAATTTCGATTTCGATTTCGAATNAACCGAAATTTAATTTCAACACAAATCGAAATCGAAATCCAACACTAGACATTCGAACTCAAAATTGAAATCGAATTTACTAACTTTTCCGCTCCGCCAAATGAAAATTGAAATTGAAATTTTGCAAAGTAATCCAAATTGTACTCAAAATTTCGATTTCGATTTCGAATAATCGAAATTTCAGAATTCTATTTCGAACTTTAGTTACAAAGTGTGTCTTTCTCTTGGTCTATGATGTAGTAGATCGAAGGAAAAGCAAAATAACAAGTACAAGTCTAGTATAAGTACTTAATAATCAATTCAATGCCCTGCCCTTGTCCCTACACGACAATCCGCAACACACGCTACACAGAAGACAAATACATACTAACTACAAAAACAAAGCAATACAGCAACAAAATACTTTGTAAAGATAAAGAATGGGTGTTCTTGCAAGTTAGTGCGCTGCTCAGTGTCAGTGATAAACTAAAGTCTGGAACAATTAAAAGCCTAGCCTTTGTAAAATTATCTTGCCCCATCTAATATCCAAACATTCGGGTTCGCCGAACTTTCTGAACCGAACCAGGTTCAGCTACGAACCGAACCGAACCGATTCCTAAGNGAATGGGTGTTCTTGCAAGTTAGTGCGCTGCTCAGTGTCAGTGATAAACTAAAGTCTGGAACAATTAAAAGCCTAGCCTTTGTAAAATTATCTTGCCCCATCTAATATCCAAACATTCGGGTTCGCCGAACTTTCCGAACCGAACCAGGTTCAGCTACGAACCGAACCGAACCGATTCCTAAATACAAAAATTTAAGGCCGCACTGAACCCGAACCGAACCTATACCGTGGTGTCGAACCGTACCGAACCCGTAACTAATTAAAAAATATAGAGCCCGAACCGAACCCGCATCGAACAATGTTCGGTTCGGTTCGGGGTTCGATGAAATTTTTCCGAACCTCAAACGCCCATATGTGCTTATAATTATCTATATCGGACAAAGTCCTTATTTTTCGCCCTAATTCTGTCGGAGTGAATTTAGAAACCGAGAACAAACGAGAGTTTAACAAATTAACATTCTTAGCTCCAGTAAGAAAAGGGATTTCACCTTTGACTTATGTATCTAAAAGTTTCCTCATAACACCTAAGTACACAGTGCATAGAACCTATTGGCACTTGTGTGACTAAACCAAATGACGTAAGTAATATGAATGGTGAAGTACCACAATGGTGTCTACTTTGGGATTAGTTTACGAATTCAATGTCGAACCGCAGTTGGCTGTGACTGTCTAAAAATATTACTCTTCCTAACCAATTCCCCTTAACTAAACATTTATCACAACCATAATGGAACGGTATATTTTATAAAGTTTCTGGCAAGTGCATCTGCGATTATACAGGAAATTTTAATCTGATATTTTTTGCCGTTGCACTCTATTCCGTTTGTTTCTAATTCCATAATCTCTTTGCTAAATGGGTGAGAGAAATGTTCCGTATTTGATGGTTTTGCATTACCGTAAAACAAAGCTATTATAAACGGTCGTTTAAACAAGGATTGGTCAAGAATACCCAAAATTGGCCAAAAACGGTTTCGAACTTTTGGATAAGGAGAATCCATCGATATTGAGAGATAATGTAAGTTCTGAAAGCGACGAGGTTTTAAATTGCGGAAACGAAAAGTTTTTAATCCTACTTTGACATATCGCGCTAAATAGTATTTTAATGCGAGAAAATAAAATATCCCTTTATCCCAAACCTGTATCGCATTTGTACCACGAGTTCCCAACAGAGACCTGGCATCATTAGGTAAGGTGGAAAACTTTTCTGTTTGATTTAATATTTTTAGTAGCTCGCTTAATGCAGTTTCCGTGAGGTTATTTTTGAACCTTCACTCCCGAAATTTTGAATTCATGTCTACCGTTAAATCGCCCGGTAAAAATTTGGCTGCAGTGTTCCTAAATTCATTCGTGGAAGAAGTTAAGCTTTTTGCCAATTGAAAACTTTCAGCTTCACTATCCGATCGATTACAATATTCAGAAAACCAGTTCTCTTCTATATCTTTGCTGGTGTCTTCTGCAACATTTGTAAACGGTGTCGTAGCATCAATATGTTCAGAAAATTCTAAGTTCTTTATTATCGATTTGATATAATCAGCAACCCTTCTCGCTTTTGTTCGGGTCGATGTCATTTTCAGTAGTTTTAGAAGCAATCGGTATAGCGTAGCAGAAGAAATCCATCAATACTTCATCAATTTGTCGGTTTGTGGTACCTCTAAAATCTGTATAGTGACGGATTGAATCTATAACGATACATAATAAACAAATTGTCAATGGCCTTTGGCAACCAGCTAACAAATTATGGGTTAAGTTAAGGTGTCATATTCAATGTGAACCAATCTTTCGAACAAAATATCGACTACTGCAAATTGCAATATTGACCGAATTTTGGTTATAAGAACAGCTAAGCCTATGCCGATCTCGATCGTTTGGATTAAAATATAAAACCTTGTCCATCTCATTCTTTCGAGCTATACCGATCGCGAAGTTTGGTTGCACAAAATATAAGTGAACGAGAGAGTAAAATGGGGTTGTGCTAGAGAATATTGAGTTTCCCTTGAAAGTTTCTAGTAATTCTCAATTTATCAGAATAGTCGATCTCCATCTGGAACATCTGTAAAATATCGATTCCCATCTCCATCATTTAGTTAAAAGATGAACCGAACGCGATTTCTTTATCGAGAGATCGGTAAACTTCTACCTCGATCCCCNGTCATATTCAATGTGAACCAATCTTTCGACCAAAGTTCAGAAAGTTTTCTATAAGTTCGCGATTTTTATCTTGCTTTGCAATAATGGAAGTTGATCCCACTGTCGATCTGATCGAAGATCGAATAATTGCAAATAAGCAACACACACTTCCCCTAACTATTGCGCATGGTCCGACTATGGAGAGAATGTGTTATAGAAATCATGTTAAACCCATATGTGAATTATTGCTAACACACATGACATCAGATTCTCTTTATTATCACCAGGGACTCGCAAACGCATAAAACGCATAATCTTTTCCAAATATCTAAATTATGCGGGAACAACGCGTGCTCATACATTTTGTCGTAGTAGACAATTTAAGCTATAAAACAAGGCATAAAAGGCATAATTTTTTCGATGACATCTAATTTTAACTTTAGCCAGCAATTCTTTAAAAAGAGAATACATTTTGATTTGATTTTAAAGAATATAGAGTAAGTTACGTATTTATGTCATCTCAAAATTAGATTTAAAATTAATTTTATAACTTTTAGTAATAATAAGCAATTAATTCTTTCGTAGATCCGTTGGCAAAGCGAAATAGATTAGTGTATTGAATGAAGAGTCTATGTAAAAAAAATCTGATGTGGCTTGAAAAATTCATTTGATGATCTATATGTACAGAGATGAAACAATTCTTACCCATGCTGTCCCCAGGTGATTTATTTTTGAAAGTGCCAACTCTGGAATAATTTCAGTCCAACCAAAAACCTGACCCAACTGGACTAAATTTGGTCCGAGCCGAGTGGCCATTTTAATACGCTATTTTAATTCAATACACAATGCCAAGTTCGTACTTATCGTATTTCAGCGAGTAAGCTAAATACAACTCTTCAATATTTCGGAATAGGGAACCCACTCCGATTTTGAACCTATGACCTCCCTAATCACTCTAATGACCTAACAACTTGTGACCCCCTAAACCTTCAAATCACCCAATGACCCCCAATTTTCTATTTTTTGGCAGTTCTTATAGTGTCAATTTTTTCTGCTATTCTTCGATTTTTGCATGATTTGGCACATTTTTGCACAATTTAACAAAATTTATAACTTTTTCCCTTTCAAATTCTGGTCTTTTTTTTTAAATCTTGTTATTAGGGGGAGCACAGATAACTTGTAATAAAAATTTCTCAAAATTGAAGTGAGTACCCTATTCCAAAATTTTTCCAAACTAACATTTGGTGTAAGTTTATTAGTTTCATCTGTTGCCGNTCCGACTATGGAGAGAATGTGTTATAGAAATCATGTTAAACCCATATGTGAATTATTGCTAACACACATGACATTAGATTCTCTTTATTATCACCAGGGACTCGCAAACGCATAAAACGCATAATCTTTTCTAAATATCTAAATTACGCGGGAACAACGCGTGATCATACATTTTGTCGTAGTAGACAATTTAAGCTATAAAACAAGGCATAAAAGGCATAATTTTTTCGATGACATCTAATTTTAACTTTAGCCAGCAATTCTTTAAAAAGAGAATACATTTTGATTTGATTTTAAAGAATATAGAGTAAGTTACGTATTTATGTCATCTCAAAATTAGATTTAAAATTAATTTTATAACTTTTAGTAATAATACGCAATTAATTCTTTCGTAGATCCGTTGGCAAAGCGAAATAGATTAGTGTATTGAATGAAGAGTCTATGTAAAAAAATCTGATGTGGCTTGAAAAATTCATTTGATGATCTAACAGAGATGAAACAATTCTTACCCATGCTTTCCCCAGGTGATTTATTTTTGAAAGTGCCAACTCTGGAATAAATTCAGTCCAACCAAAAACCTGACCTAACTGGACTAAATTTGGTCCGAGGCGAGTGGCCATTTTAATACTCTATTTTAATTCAATACACAATGCCAAGTTCGTACTTATCGTATTTCAGCGAGTAAGCTAAATACAACTCTTCAATATTTCGGAATAGGGAACCCACTCCGATTTTGAACCTATGACCCCCCTAATCACTCTAATGACCTAACAACTTATGACCCCCTAAACCTTCAAATCACCCAATGACCCCCAATTTTCTATTTTTTGGCAGTTCTTATAGTGTCAATTTTTTCTGCTATTCTTCGATTTTTGCATAATTTGGCACATTTTTGCACAATTTAACAAAATTTATAACTTTTTCCCTTTCAAATTCTGGTCTTTTTTTTTTAAATCTTGTTATTAGGGGGAGCACAGATAACTTGTAATAAAAATTTCTCAAAATCGAAGTGAGTACCCTATTCCNCTTTTTTTTTAAATCTTGTTATTAGGGGGAGCACAGATAACTTGTAATAAAAATTTCTCAAAATTGAAGTGAGTACCCTATTCCAAAATTTTTCCAAACTAACATTTGGTGTAAGTTTATTAGTTTCATCTGTTGCCGCCTTACTGAATATATAAATACACTGATCCTCACCCACACACAAATGTACACAAACACATGAAACACAATTGCGAAATCACACCCATGTAGATATTCACACATACACATGATCACATACAAAGAAACGTAAATGCAACTATATATAAGCAAACGAAACTAGACTCAGGAACATGCATATACATTCAATTACTTTTACTGGTTTCCGAATGATTGTCGCAAGGAGGGTCGGGACAACAAATTTCAGAGGAAATTGTCCATGCACGTGGTCCCGGGAGTCCAGCAGACATATTAATTGAACTGAGGTTGAGTAATTATTAATTGTAGACTGTATTAATTTATATGTACAATGATTGAGAAAAAATATCAACAGCAAAATAGAAGCGTTTTTATATATTCCATTAATTTTTTAGTAGTGATTTGTAAAACAAGTGTCAACATTGTATTCGAATTTAGTTGGACCAAATTTAGTCCAAGGTTGGGAAGCCATAAATTGCCTTGGACCAATTTCAGTCCAAAGTTGTGGTTCTAAGAAAATTCAAAATGTCGCCCGGTCGTCTTTGATTTATTCTAAGTTCAGATACTCACACCTT
The DNA here is from genome assembly GCA_002738285.1 of Holacanthella duospinosa. Classification (NCBI taxonomy): domain Eukaryota; kingdom Metazoa; phylum Arthropoda; class Collembola; order Poduromorpha; family Neanuridae; genus Holacanthella; species Holacanthella duospinosa. The sequence continues at coordinate 159,750 of NIPM01000159.1, read as the reverse complement.
ACAGCGCTGTCACTTTTCCCCAAGTTTAGTTCAAACTTGGGGTCGATAGTCAGTGAAAATTTTTACTAATTTTCCTAGGTAAATTAAAAACCTGGCACTAAATTTGGTCGAACTTGGGGTTTCTAGTGTTTGAATCTCTTTAAACACTATTTCGTTCTTTCAATGAATTATTTTTGAACGAAGAACGATTTAAACGATCTAGAACAACCATGTAATAGATTAAAGAAAACTCAAGTTCAATATGATCCGAAAAGCGAAAATACGGCCTGGAATATACAACCGGGAAAAAGGGGCCTGATAATTACGGCCTGGAAAATACGACCTCTNCATGTAATAGATTAAAGAAAACTCAAGTTCAATATGATCCGAAAAGCGAAAATACGGCCTGGAATATACAACCGGGAAAAAGGGGCCTGATAATTACGGCCTGGAAAATACGACCTCTGGAAAACACGGCATATGGAGCATACCGCCTTAGAAGAATATAGTCTTAACAAAATACGCTTTATTGAAAATACTTTTTAATATTTACTTTAGATTTGCTTTAAATATTTTGTATAGTTTTCTTTTACATCTCATAGTCAAAATACGTAGATTCCTTTGGTTGGGTTAGGTCAGGTTAGGTTAATCCTACGCAAACATAAAATCCTAACAGAACGGTAAGATCATCAAACAATACATCAATGTTAAATTCTGCTTATTTGTATAATAGTCGAATTAGTAGAAATCTAGGTAAGGAGGATAATTTTACTTAAGCTTTTATTTAGATTTCCTTTCAGATTTTAGGTTTAGATTGTTAGGGAAAGATTTTTTTGAAGAATTTTGTTTTGTTAGGTTTTAAGTGTGGCAAGCATCGGGATGAAGGTTAAGCTCTTCTACAATTATCTTTATACAGTATTTTTAAAAGTCAGTATTTTTATATGCCGTATTTTCCTGAGGATGTACTATCATATATGTAATCTGTTCCTGGCAATGAATAGAGGAATTGACTGACGTAGCTTCAAAACGCATAATTTTTGACGCATGACAGCATAATCCTGCAGCAATATTTTGCATAATCCGAGCGTCCCTGATTATCACGTTTAAAGCTTAGATGATTTTTACGTTAGTTACACCATTAAAATAACGCAATATCTCTCCCATAATTTCCACATTGTGTAGTACAATTATATTATCACGTAAATTTGCGAGTGTTATATTAAGTAAAATATCAGTTTATAACATTTATCGCAATAATTGCATTCGGTGTTTCCTAATCTTTACGACGAACGGCCGTTCGTCGTAACCAACTTTTGTGTAACAAATTCTTTACTATGAAGGTATCTGAATTTCAATTAGTAATCCGTCAAAAAGATTATCTGAAGGAAATGCTGAATTATTTAGAGTCAGTATGCAACAAAGGAAACATAGCTTCAAGAACAATTGAGCATTGTCTCACAATGACTTGTTATCTCCACAAAGAATATGAAAGGACACACCAAAAAATTTACGCATTCATATCACTAAAAAGTCTTGAAACATGGAATTTCGAACAAGCGATTTTAACTTCCAGACTCGCTATACTGTCGGATGAATTAAATAAACTAAAACTACGGATTGCAAACCTAAAGATCACTGAAGTTAAAGAAAAGTTGTTAAATTTGTCATTGTCGATAATGTCCAAAAATACATCTCCTCAATATGGTACTTCCACATATCTAATTGCTTCATCAAGTCGATATAGTCCATATTGTTCGAAGAAATATTGAACTAATAAGGAAGGTGAGACACATGTTTACAAATCTAGCTACATGGCCGACGAATAAATACAATCAATTTTTTAATCTTTTGAATCATGCGCCAGCTCGTGTCACTTATTAGTCGATTTAGAAACTTTTGTCTCACATGAAAGGCTAGCAAGACATGAACCCAGGAACCGTGATGTTATTACGTGTTTTCGTCTTGCTAATAAACTAGACATGCCACTCATCCGTTTACTGCAGTATTAACAATAAAAAAATAACTGATCTTAACCCTAACCTGTGGGTCAGTTCACGCAACTTGATATTGACAATAAAATTAGTGACCAAGATCATGTTGATCTTCGTGAAAAAGTCAAGGTAACTACTACTTTACTAGTCACGGTTACGATTTGAATTAATAACAGGAATTCCAAACTTCAAATCACTATCACTTTAAAAAATTTAGTTTCTTTTCGTGAACTTCATCAGTAGGTGGTTCAGGATCACACTTTTTATTATTNCCCTAACCTGTGGGTCAGTTCACGCAACTTGATATTGACAATAAAATTAGTGACCAAGATCATGTTGATCTTCGTGAAAAAGTCAAGGTAACTACTACTTTACTAGTCACGGTTACGATTTGAATTAATAACAGAAATTCCAAACTTCAGATCACTATCACTTTAAAAAATTTAGTTTCTTTTCGTGAACTTCATCAGTAGGTGGTTCAGTATCACACTTTTTATTATTAATTTTCAAAATTTTTAATATAAGTAGTAGTAATCAATTATTTATTTTACTAAAAATTGTTTTTAATAATACATAATAACCTGAATTATGATAACATGTCAAGTGAAACCAAATTTTAACCGTTACATGGACTCAATCAAAAGTTACAAAGACGAAAACGCATTGCAATTATTAGGATATCTACAGTATCAATATTATGAGCAAATTTCTTCAGAAAGTCAGAAAAGTTTGGTGATCCAAGTCTTGTCTCTCGATCAGGGTTGTGAAGTCAAAGGGCTTCAGCAAATTTACGAGTCCGCTCAATTTGTGCACATTCTTTGTCACATTTAAAGCTGAGAAGTAAGAAGTAAAAAAGTAAAAANCAATTTGTGCACATTCTTTGTCACATTTTAAGCTGAGAAGTAAAAAGTAAAAAAGTAAAAAATTTTTCCTGACTAGGTTGAGAACAAATGTAAAGAAACTATGAGACTGAACCTAGACTTACACAATTGTATATACTTGCATGCTCTCAAATTTTCAGTCAAATCATCAATCATGGACTCATTCTCATNCCTAGACTTACACAATTGTATATACTTGCATGCTCTCAAATTTTCAGTCAAATCATCAATCATGGACTCATTCTCGGCAAAATTTCCTACATTTTTGACCTCTTTGTTAATTTTATTTACTACTGCTTCAGCAATAACACGGTCGAACGCCATATNTTTTCCTACATTTTTGACCTCTTTGTTAATTTTATTTACTACTGCTTCAGCAATAACACGGTCGAACGCCATATCACGTTTCGAGCACAGAAAAACTTTCTTTTTCCGTCCACACGGACAAGTCACTTCCGCCTTGAATATAAGCAGGAAAGAAACAAAGTAACATACTTGAATAACGAAAGGAGTAAATATTTTCAGGTGATGNAACATACTTGAATAACGAAAGGAGTAAATATTTTCAGGTGATGTTACGTCCATTATGCACAGTAGGGTCAGGACGGTGCGAATGACGTTTTGGGACGTCATATCAGACATCCCTCGAAATTGCCACAAGACGTCCTGAGACGTCATGTCTGCCGCCCGAGCGAGAGGCCTTTCTCACAGTATGATTAAGGTTAGCGATTTGGCGCGACATATCTTATATCGAGACTTTTGCCGTAGTTGACTAAGTTGACTACACCAAAATTAATTTCCAGATTGTCTCAAATTCGTTTATGTTCTCAAAATCAATAACACCTAACATTGTAATTATATAGAAGACTGCTATAAACCTAACGAGCAATAATTAGTTTTGAAGTAATTTATTAATTCGAAAATGATCGTAACCATGNAACTTCTAATTGCTTTCCCAACTGAGAAACAAGACTTAAGGTTAATAATGATAGTTAGGACTTAACCGAGCCACGAGTAGGTTGCAACTAAAACTTTATTAATAATAAGAGAGAGGACAGAACCAGAAAATAAACTGACACAAAAGGCTTATCGGCCCTTAGAAATAGTTAAAAATTGAAAAGTAACCTATGAGTCATGTTACAAAGTACAGAATGAGTCATGTTCAAAGTGTAAGTTTGCAGTCACTTTTCTTAGGACTTAGGTTAATTTTAGTTAGTCCAAAGGCCAACTCGTGATTATGTCTCACATCCTCCCTTTAATCTCGAGTTGATTGGATATTTTCAAGTTCCATATTTTCCGTTTGCAAGCCAGGTGGTGTAGGCATTGGGAGAACAGTCACATGTAGTTTTCGATTTCGAAAGCAGTATATGGTGATACCTATCATCGTGCCTATGAGGATGAAAGAGGCAGCGGTCACTGTCCAAGTCAAAGGGTGTTGCACCCAGTCCTCTTCTTTTTGAGTACTCGGTGGTTCCTCCATGTCTGGGGTCACTAAAAAGTTTGACAAGTTCAGTTTCGGTTGTAGGTTCCAATTTGTTTTCATGGTAAAGAACGGGTCGATTGTCTCATGGTGATCGAAATGTACTTGGGATCCCACGAACTCGACGTTGTTGATGTAGAATGTTCCGGATATCGACATCACGAAGACTTCCTCAGGACAGGGGTGTGTCTTCCCGTTGATGGTCAGATTACTTCCAGCGCAGTAAACGTAGATGAGTCCAAAGTGAGGCTTGACTTGTACAAACTTCAACTCATCTAGAGGATGCTCTGGGAGACAATAGTCAATTGCAAAATATTTGGTGCCTGTTGGTAGCTCAGAATGGGGTGTGCAGCCGCTTGAGGGGAAGAAAATCATGTCTTGATGAGAGTGCTCCTTAATATTGATGATGGTCAGACACTCCGCTTCCTTTGAAATGATAGCGTTCTGTGGTCCAACGTAAATGATTGAACAAGTCTGATTTCCCTTCTTGAGGCGAAGTTGGAATGGGTCAGCTTCCAACAACTGGAGTGTCTTGTTCAAGACAGGGACATCAAAGTTAAGTTCAAGTTTATCTGGTGAGAGACGGCATTTTCTTGGTTTAGCTAAGAACAGTGGGCATTCTTCTTCGCATGGAAGCGAGAAATTAAAATAGTCCATGAGGCCTGAATGAATCTTTCCATCTTCCCATAGGTGGTTAGCTTCCTGGACTATATGTTTAGCGAGCATAAGACGCGTTGTGATGTAGGAGATAATGAAGGTGGACGTTACATCTTGGCTTTTAATTCCAAGTAGTCTGACTCATGAATTTCCAGGTGATCAATCATCTTCTTATAGTCTGATTTTAAATTATTCAAAGCAAACCCCACCAGCTCAAGTCGTTTTTCCAACTCCTTTTGCTTCTTATCTTGTTCTGAGACTTCAGCCGTCAGACTATTTATTTTTCCCGTGTTCACTGCAGCCATTGAAACTCCAGCGACACCGAGTCCGACCGCGGCGACGATTGTAACTGCAATGAAGCCAAGGATTGTTATAATAATGATTCTTTTGGGTCTTGAAATGACTATGTTTTTATTTCCCATCAGAACAATTGGGGTCTGGTTCGGACACATCTTCTCAAGTTCGTTGATGAACATTTCTGTGTACATTTGTTGACACTTTGCCCTGACCTGACCAAAGAGCTCCGTATGAAACATCTCTGAGGTCAACAGCTCACAAGTATTAACTAGCTTAATACTTAGATCCACCTGGTAGTTCCCACGAGTAACGAGAGTCTTCATCCCTCGCCATATGACTGGCTGAGCACGTTGGTAGGTGTGGGTTGTCATTGTCCCGGACACAACTGTCAGCAGCATGAGTAACATCAGTGGGAGATTGAGGTGACCTCTCCACTTGTGTTTCACCTTTAATTCAGGGGTGGTATCCGTATTAGTTAAATCTTCTGCCTTTTGTATTTCTTCCATTTTCAAAAGTTCACGCATTTCATGGAATTTATTCTTTCCCAACGGTTTTGTTAGGATGTCCGCCGCCTGTAAGTTGGTAGGAATGTATGTTACATCTAGCTTCTTTTCTTTAATCAAATTTCGTGAAAAATGAAATCGGACGTCTATGTGTTTCGAGCGTGAATGGTACTCTGGATTGTAGGCTAAGTTGATGGAACTTTGATTGTCGACATATAGAGTTGTTGGATCTGTCTGGATACACCCAAGTTCTTCTGCGAAGCTTCTAAGCCAAACGGCTTCTTTGGCCCCAGTAGCAAGAGCGACATATTCTGCCTCGGTTGACGAGACTGCCACTATGGGTTGTTTTTGGCAGAACCAACTGATGAGTGATTGACCAAAGAAAAAGGCGATGCCGGTGGTTGATTTTCTGTCCAAGTGGTCGCCGGCATAGTCTGAATCTGAGAATCCAACTACACGAGGATCTGAATTTGATTCGTACTTCAATCCCAATATTGCCGTACCTTTGAGGTAACGGACAATGCCCTTCGCCACTTTCCAGTGGGTCTCATCGTAACAAGACAGAAATTGAGAGAGTTTCGACACGGCATATGATATGTCCGGTCTCGTTGTCCTGGAAATGAAAAGTAAGGACCCAACAAGTTGTCTGAATGGTAGTTATTCAACACAATTTTCTCCTGGAAANGTATGAGATGTCCGGTCTCGTTGTCCTGGAAATGAAGAGTAAGGACCCAACAAGTTGTCTGAATGGTAGTTGTTCAACACAATTTTCTCCTGGAATCAGATTTAGACCTGTTTGCATTGGAACGGAGGATGGCTTACATTCTGTCATGTTGAAATCTCTGAGGAGTTTCTGGATGAGGGCTGATTGGAAGAGGACGATCTTTCCACTTTCTTGGTCCCTCTGGAGTTGCATTCCCACAAAGGTTGACGGATGGGTGACTTTAATTTCGAAACGTTTTCCTATTTGATGAAGGATGGATGTTACTACTTTCTCTTCTGTAGATAAGATAAGCCCATCGTCGACGTACAGCAACAGAATCACTCGTGATCCATTGAAATGACCATGGAATACACTGGGGTCACTCGCAGTTGGAATGATGTTAATTTCCGACAAGAATTCTGCAAAGGTGCTATTCCAGCAGCGGGGGGATTGTTTTAGCCCGTAAAGGCTTTTCTGGAGTAGACAAACTTGATTTTCTTCTTTTACTTCTACACCTTCTGGTACAGACATGTAAATTGTTTCCTCTAGGCTGCCATATAGAAACGCAGTCGTCACATCGAACTGTTTGATGTACAAATTTTGAGATGCGGCCAAGGCGAGGACAAGTCTGATGGATTCGTATTTGCACACTGGTGCAAATGTCTCGGTGTAATCAGTTCCATACCGTTGTCTAAATCCCCGAATGACAAGCCTTGCTTTATGACGTTCTGGTTGCCCATCTTCCGACGTTTTCACCTTGAATAACCATCGACTGTCCAGGATATTGGCGTGATGAGGCCNGAATATTGGCGTGATGTGGCCTGTTTACAAGTTTCCATGTTTGGTTCCGCTCATGGCTGGTTAGTTCTTCCTTAATAGCAATTTTCCACTTATGAGCGTTTATCCCTGAAATAGCTTCTTGAAAATCTTTTGGCGCTTCCGTCATGACCAGATGAGCCTGATACCTATCTGGGGGTTGGAGAGTGGAACGGTCTCGGAGAGTTCGCGTAGTTGGCTTGTGGGGCTTGGCTTTCTCAGAGAGCTTCAAGACAGTTTTCTTTGTTCCTTGACTTGGAAGTCGGGCCTCATATGTGCCGTCAGCAGTTTTAACTATGATCAACAAATTCCTCGGTTTCTCCCCACTTACATGGACATCAGGCGTAGTGGAAGCATGAGGAAGTTGATTTGAATCTTCGTTATAAGATTCACTTGTATTCCCTATTTCTTCAGTTTCTGCTTCCGAAGTCGCTTCGTCTTTCTGGGATTCATCTATTCCGTCTTCAGCTTCGTCCAATTCGTCATCAGATTTGGCCAATTTACTCAAGGATACATCCTCCAATTCGTTATCGAAGCTGACATTTCTTGCCATGCTGATGGTTCTGTGTTCTGGATCAAACAGCCTGTATTTTTGTGAATTTGAATCATATCCAACAAGGATCAGCTTCCTTGCTTTTGAGTCCCAAACACGACGGTGCTCCTTTGGAATCTGTGCGTATGCAGTACATCCAAAGACTCGAAGATGTTGAAGGTTTGGCTTTCTTCCAAATATTTGCTCATATGCTGTACATGTTGGACTCTGACTATTGAGGAGTCTGTTGTGCACGTATATGGACGTGGCAACTGCTTCTCCCCAAAGTGATTCTGGAAGATCAGCATTTTTCATCATGGCGCGAGCTGTGTCTTTTACAGTTCGCATTTCTCGTTCAATTCTGCCGTTGGATTCAGGGCAGTATGGAGCCGTCGTTTGATGAACAATTCCCTTTTCTGTAAAAAACTTGGATAGCTCGTTATTCAGGAATTCTGTTCCGTTGTCAGACTTGAACTTTTTAACTGAATTTCCTGTTTGTGTTTCTATAAACTGTACGTGGTTCTTGATACATTCGGGAGTTTGATCTTTTGACTTCACAAAAGTAGACACTTCTGAAACTGGTGGCATCATCTTTAAGAAGAAGAAAATAGTTGGCTCCTCCAAGGGAGGGGACGGGCATTTTTCCGCATAGATCAGCATGAATCTTTTCGCCAGGTTTGGCAGTTGATTTTTCTCTTATAGGCGGAAATGGTTTCCTACTTTCTTTCCCCAAGTGGCATGCCTCACATGAGAAAATCCCTTCAAGTTCTTTAGGTGGGACTCCACTCACGGCTTGTCTCTTCACGGAGTCCTTGATATACTGCATGTTTATGTGAGCTAATCTCTGGTGCCAGAGCTCGGGTCGGGAGGCCAAAGCAACTGGGGTTCTTTGTCTGAAATTCATGATGTACATCCGATCTCGGACAAAAGCTTCCGGTCCTCTTTCTCCACTGAACTCATAGTATATGGTTTCCTTGTCATTTCGCACAATTTGGTAGCCTTTTGAGGCCATGACCCCTTCAGAAAACAAATTCACTGCCACAGGGATCAATAGTACATCACTAATGGTACACAGTCTCCACTCACCCTGCATATATGCTTCTATCTGCACAGTTCCAATCCCTACAGCCTTTGCTATATTGTGATCTGTAAGTGAAACTGACCTGGGACTTTCGTACTGCCTATATTCAACAAACCACTCACTCCTGCCTGTAATGTGATTGCTAGCGCCAGAATCGCTTATCCACAGAAACTCAGAGTTCAATGATTCGTCTCCACACATTCCCACAAATGCGCTGGCTAGGTTACCGTGTGATTGTCGCGTTGATTTGCTTTGTGAAACTGAGTGTTGGGAACTACCTTGGGTGTCAGAAGTACGCTGATTCTGTTTTGGGGCCCGACATTCCAAATGCCAATGTCCCCTTTTCCCGCAGTTCCTACAGTTTGTTCGTTTTTTCAGTTCGGTGATGCGCGTATTTCCTCCTTGAGATACTTTCTTCTCATACGCCTTTGTCGGATGCGTTTGTGGTGTCTTGAAACTTGACGCCGAACTTGATGTGCTGGAGTAAGCAGCCGATTTCCCTCCTTGTGTCTTTTCGTCCTTATTTGCTTGAAGTCTTTGCAGTTCTTCTTTGCGAAGGCGGGCCAAGAGCATCGTCATACTCTGAGATTTTTCAGGGACGCTGTCCCAAGCTTTCTTAAAGGCGTGGAATCGCTGTTCCGGTAGGGAAGAAACAATTTTTGTGATTACTGTGGTGTCGTCGATTACCACCCCCATTTCGTTTAAAGAACGTGCTAATTGTTCAATATCCATAAAAGCATCCAGTACAGACTGGCTTGCAGTTATCTTATAATTCAAAAAGGAAGTAAGGATATGTTGGCGATTTAACGTACTGGAGTCCGAATTTACATCTCGGAGACGGTCAAACATTTCCTTAGCAGTCTTGCAGTTGTAAATGTGATTGGTTTGAGCTCGATCAAGTGTAGGTACCATCATGGCTTGAGCCTGGACATCTTTCTTTTCCCAGGCAGCCAATAACACAACATCCACTGGAGCAGGGGCACTACCACTTACAACATCCCATACGTCGTGAGCTTTCAGCATGAGAGTAATTTGGAGTTTCCAGCGTTGATAACTGGATTCGTCAAGAGTGACGACGCGACCATAGTCAATCTTTTTGCTCATTATCCTAACTGTCTAACTGAAAAATAGACTTTCACTTTTGATGATTTTCCAGAAAACTACAGCGCACTTTTGAAGCTACTGGGCTATCACGAGGTTTATAGTTACTGTGAACTTAAAATGATTTGTTCTATTGTTCGAGTGATGAGGACTATGACCTCTTTGCAAATTATGGGTTAGTTGCGACTAACTGTAGGATATGACCTCTTGACCTATCACCTAGTTGTGTAGTACTAGTTCACAAGGCCTTTAGCCACCGTTACCCCTCGGCAGACACTTAACAACACTGCAATTGATTTCAACCTCCAAGTTGGAGGAGCTGTCCAGAGCAGGTGAGAAGCCTCTCGACAGAAGGGATAGGCGCTGGGAGTGATGTGTACTACAACAACTTTCGTAGTAGTGACCTACGTAGTAGTCTTGTTGTTCGTGTAGCAAACTCAGATTTTTGCGATTCAATGCGCTTATTTTGCATATATATATAATGGCTTACAGTTTATTTGTTGAGATCCAATAGTCAGATTAAGTTCGAATTTCTCTGACCAATAAGCCACTGAATAGCTTTTGTTGCACTTGAAGAATATTCCAGTATCTCCGAGAGAGAAAAAAAGGATCACACTTTTCTTTCTTATTACTATGAACTTCCAAAGACCATAAACATTCACTTATAGATTGTCAGTTCCTTCTCCAAAAAAAAAACTTGAATTTGTTTCACTAAGACTGGGACTTATTCGCTGTTGAATTTACCCTTATGTTACGGTGAACGTCTTCGCTTCTTATTTTCTTGGAGAGAATTTCGATTCTATTGTAGACACTTTTGATAAAGTAATTCAGAACTTTTGTTTTGTCTTATTGAAACAGAAAAAAGGACTAATGAAAAAATTTCCTGTGAATTGACAAACCAACGACTCTGCTAACAATGTTGCAAAATAAACTGTAGTTATTGTATTGAACTTCTAATTGCTTTCCCAACTGAGAAACAAGACTTAAGGTTAATAATGATAGTTAGGACTTAACCGAGCCACTAGTAGGTTGCAACTAAAACTTTATTAATAATAAGAGAGAGGACAGAACCAGAAAATAAACTGACACAAAAGGCTTATCGGCCCTTAGAAATAGTTAAAAATTGAAAAGTAACCTATGAGTCATGTTACAAAGTACAGAATGAGTCATGTTCAAAGTGTAAGTTTGCAGTCACATTTCTTAGGACTTAGGTTAATTTTAGTTAGTCCAAAGGCCAACTCGTGATTATGTCTCACAAAAATCAATAACACCTAACATTGTAATTATATAGGAGACTGCTATAAACCTAACGAGCAATAATTAGTTTTGAAGTAATTTATTAATTCGAAAATGATCGTAACCATGNGAGACTGCTATAAACCTAACGAGCAATAATTAGTTTTGAAGTAATTTATTAATTCGAAAATGATCGTAACCATGAGATTAAGGTTAAGACCAGTTCATGTAAACGTAACCGTTACCGTAAACTTTTTTACTATTATTAATACTGCAGTTAGTGATGCAACCGTTTCGTTTTAAAAAGAAACAAAAAACCGTTTTCCGTTTCGTTTTCGTTTCCGTTTTTAGGTTTTCATGAAACTTATTATCCGATTCGTTTTGTTTCGCTTACCATTTAGAGTAAAACACAAAACGAACCGAAACGGAAAACGATCACGTGGGTGTGCGACAAGGTAATTTTGCCTTTGAAAAATTTGAAATTTGTTAAAGTAAAACTTGTAAAGTGGACTTGATATATCTTTCTTACACTTTTTTTACTTTCATTTATTCCTCCAGTAGAGGTTTATTTATGTTTCGAAGACACCCACCCTGCTGCTATTTTTAGTTAATTAGGATACGGGATTGGGAAAAGATTTTGTTGTCAAAAGATTCAATATTGGTTGAACCTTACTCTTGGTCACGAGGTAATTAATTTTGGAAATAATTAACGATAGAAGGTTTCGACAAATATTTCATTAAACGTTGGAGCATATGAACAAAACTATTGATTTCGAAACATTTGTAAAATCTTGGTGTCCGCAATACTTCAATCAACCTAAATATGCCTATCGACCTTTGAGCAAGTCTATAATGCATCTTCGGCAGATANGTCCGCAATACTTCAATCAACCTAAATATGCCTATCGACCTTTGAGCAAGTCTATAATGCATCTTCGGCAGATAGGCCGGATGTCAAGTATCCGATAATACATGATTGCCGGATATCAAGTATCCGATAATACATGGTTGCCGATATCCGGCAATTAGGTATAAAAATTTGTCTAAATGGCTCAAGATTTTTATCAGTCTTTGGCACCGGGGTTCATGTTGAGAGGCTTTTTTCAATTGGTCCAGAAATTCTGCAGAACAAGCGAGAGAGAATGCGCTCGGAAACTATTCGTGAATGTGTGTTTCTTAAGTGAGAGGCTTTTAGTGAGGCTGTAGTGGCAAAATTTTTGGGAAACCAAGAATAGTGTATGGGCAAGGGTTAATTTAAAGAGAAGATTATGGATTCAATCCAACCTATATTTATAATTATCCTGCAGTAATAAATTGATTTGCTCAACCTAATTTTTTTACCGTTTCAATTCCGTTTCGTTTCGTTTCCGTTTTTGCCTACATTTTGTGCAGCTTCGTTTTTGTTTCTGTCTAATCCGTTTCGTTTCGTTTTCGTTTGTCGTGAAAAACAAAACGGTGCATCACTAGGAATTTATATTATTGAATAATCTTAAGCGAACAAAAAATTTGACAAGTCAACCGGTGCCCAAATTTCCGTTTGAAGATTTTTCAAATATTACCCGGGCTCATATGTGCGTATATGGGCGTATATGGCTAGAGACGGGTTTAATGTAAGTTTACCATTGAGAGAAAGCTGTTATAAAAAATTTTCATTAGAAGTAGTGAACTTTGAGTCTATTGAAGTATTTTAGTGTAACTCTCAGCTACTTTGCAGTTGCTTTACGGAATTTACCCTTAGAGTCGCATTGAATTACCTTAATACTGATCTAAATGAGTAAATAGTTCAAGCCTTTGGGAACTTGTGAACACAAGTAAACACAAGCCTAACCATAGTCAACACCTTAACCTTGCATATGGGAAATTTCACACTCTAAGTTCTGCGCATACGCGCTTGGAATATAAAAGAGCCCCGCTAAATTTCTTTATTGGAAAAGCATGTCCTGTTAGTAGACTTGTCATGTGCAAAATCTAAAATAATTAGCTTATATGGAAACATGACGAAAATTAAAATTTTCTGCACATAGTCGCTCCATGCCCCCTGTGTTAATTTTTTTGGAAAAAATGACATAACTCAGCGAAAATATTTTTTTCAAAAATTTCCTTATACGGGGTAATGTAGCGTTAGGGGAATAATTGAACCGAATATCCGAGCGAAAAAAATGAGGTAAGGTTTTCTGCATACCATCCTTTATTCAAAATTTTCCGAGGAATGCGTCGATGTGGTTCTGTCCAGCTAAGTAAAACCTTAACGATTTTTCGGAGTATTTCGTCTTTTAGTTCCTCAGTGTAACCAATGGCTTGCATGAAGCAACAAATCTTACTTTTAGTATACAAGATACATGCGATAGACAAAAGCGAAGAAGATTAGCAAGGTCAATCAGCTGTGTACTCTCATCCATTCAAAAAGATATCGTGACATCCATAGCCACCGTAGAAGTTTTATCAGTACAAGCATAGCAACGTGAAACACCTGAAAGCGGAGTGGAAGACATTTTGGTAATAAGTCCAGATTTCATAAATTTTGACAATGAAAGTGAAACTGCAACAGAATCGAAATTCACTATAACATAATCATTGACGCAATAAGCAACTGAAAATAATGTAACACACTGTCCACTTTCTGGGCTACTCAAACTTTTGTGAAACCGTTGCTTTTTCAACCTACTGCGTGATCCACCTCCCAATAATGAAGAGTTCTGAAATAGGCCAGTCAGAAAGTGGCCTAGACTCACTTTTAAAATCCACTAACAGTTTTGTCGCTGCTTCAAATACCATTTATCCAAATACCAAATACCATCGCTATTTTTAAATTATATGTATTTGATTTGTTTTGCTCTGTAACTTTTGTTTTCCTTTCATTTTCGTTTCTGTTGAAATTTTCAGGTCTAAATAGTGTTGAAATTTTCAGGTCTAAAAAGTATTCTCTCATTCAATATCAATGTCGTGTATAATTACGTACATAATNTTTTTCAACCTACTGCGTGATCCACCTCCCAATAATGAAGAGTTCTGAAATAGGCCAGTCAGAAAGTGGCCTAGTCGGCATGAGCTTGCTGCTTTCTTTGAAACATACAGAAATTCTCTAACAAGCCCTTCTACTCCAAACTCATTTCAATCTTAACATCGAAGCGTTATATTGGCTCCTGTGTAAGAGTTTATGCACATAGAGTCGCGACAGCGAATTTTACAAACGCGACGACGATTCTTCTGAATGCTGGTTACAAAGACGAATGTGCTATCGTAGACTCAATCGCGCTTACTTTCACATAGCATCAGCTAGGATTGCGATTAAAATAAAAAATTAAGTAGTGCTCACTTTTTGAATTCATTTGAGATAAAAAAGTGAAGAAGCAAATGGTTATAATGCGAAGCAATGGAACAAGCAAAGAAGCAAAGAGAGGGGTCGACAGGTTCTCTGTTGAGTGAGGTGGAAACACACGCAGANCAGGTTCTCTGTTGAGTGAGGTGGAAACACACGCAGAGGTCATACTCCGTTCCTCGATTTGATTTTTTTTTCAACTCACCATCTCTCATCATTACAAAATCGCGTATCGTCACAAAAAATATCCGTTTCGAACAGATAAGCGCGAATCGTTCCTAGGGACGATAGAATATCTAAAAAATCGCATCGCGATTGGATAAATCGTCGTCGCGAAACTATGTGAAGACTTTTACGTCAATCGCGTTTTATCGCGGATAATTATTGTTAACACACATCGGAGCGAAGGGGATAATCTAGTAGACATCGAGACGAGCATCACTAGACTCACTTTTAAAATCCACTAACAGTTTTGTCGCTGCTTCAAATACCATTTATCCAAATATCAAATACCATCGCTATTTTTAAATTATATGTATTTGACTTGTTTTGCTCTGTAACTTTTGTTTTCCTTTCATTTTCGTTTCTGTTGAAATTTTCAGGTCTAAAAAGTGTTGAAATTTTCAGGTCTAAAAAGTATTCTCTCATTCAATATCAATGTCGTGTATAATTACGTACATAATNTAGTGTTGAAATTTTCAGGTCTAAAAAGTATTCTCTCATTCAATATCAATGTCGTGTATAATTACGTACATAATTGATCTTAGGGCAAAAAATTTCAGATGATTTAATAAAGTTTGGGTCAAAATTATTTACTCAAACTACCGTCCTTATCAATTTCAAGTGATAAAGTTTGTAGCCGAACGATGGAGCATATCATTACAGTAACATATGAGACTGGTTGCACGTTTTGTTTGACCCACAACTCAAACTCAATTCTGATGATGCAAATGGTTCGTTTTAGACTGAACCGAAATAGTGTTTTTGTTTTTGTTCGGTTTTCTATTTTGGAAATTTATACCTTATTCAGTTCGGTTTATATTCGTTTTTTATTATTGAAACTAAATCGAACGGACCCGTAACGAAACCAAAATCGTTTATATTTTTTGAAGATTGGGAGCAAACACGTGAGACGTATTAATTCCAAGATTAATTCATAATTTAATTTTATATTTATTTTTCAAATGTCACTGGACATGGATTGCATAATTTTATAACTACTTAGTTACGTTAAACTACTACTTAAAAGGAATAAATCGCAGCTTATCTCTTGATTTCAAAATGAAATATAGCTTACTATTTCAATAGGGATCAGGTAAGTTGAAAAAAATATTAACATGATTCAATTGGACGCTGGGGTAGAGTGGGCAGGTAAAGGAAGGTGAGTAGATTATATTTGTTATCTCACTCACCTCACCTTTTATCACAATAAAGTTGAGTAGTACTAATCTGGTTGAGATGGCGGAAGGATGTGATATAAACGCTCATAGTAAGTAGTTGCGTTAGGTTTCTGCAAAAACTTTTTTACTTTATTTAGACTAATCATTATCATTACTACTGTACTTGTCAAAAGGCTAAATTGACATAACCTAACACTAATTTAATAATAAAACAAAATGTCTTACTTCAATGGTAAATCATGAGATGATCGTATTCTGTAAATAATTAAAATTTTTAATATCTCTTCTGTTGACCATTTTCTCTGTGGCTTCTTTGGCTTTCGATGGAATGCTTTAGTAGTCTTAATTCTGTCATCGCTGTTTTCTCGAAGTATTTGTATAAAACGAGAATTCGTTTTATACAAACGAAATTTTGAAAGTTTCGGATAGGTGCCTTTCAATATTGAGAAAGGATTCTGTGATACTTGATCTATCTTTAATTTTGAAAGTTAATTTCTCGGTTAGAAATCATCGTTAGGAAAATGTTTCTTCAGTGATGATTTTTCTTTCCCCATTTTATTAGGCTGTAAGTTGAATGTATACAATTTGGAAAGAAATTAAGAAAAAAGATAAATGAAATTCAAACTATGGCACGAAAGTTGCCAATAAAAGAAGTAAACTTCCATGTGTGGGGTTGGAATGGGTGACTCAAGATGAAAAATGAAATTAGGCGAAGTGACATAAGGCGAACATTAAACGAATTCCACTGTATATCGAACCGAGCCGAACCCGAACCAATTTTAAATTTTACTTTAGCGCACCGAACTCGCACCGAACCTCGACCCTGTCGAACAGAACCGAACCNAAACCAAAATCGTTTATATTTTTTGAAGATTGGGAGCAAACACGTGAGACGTATTAATTCCAAGATTAATTCATCATTTAATTTTATATTTATTTTTCAAATGTCACTGGACATGGATTGCATAATTTTATAACTACTTAGTTACGTTTAACTACTACTTAAAAGGAATAAATCGCAGCTTATCTCTTGATTTCAAAATGAAATATAGCTTACTATTTCAATAGGGATCAGGTAAGTTGAAAAAAATATTAACATGATTCAATTGGTCGCTGGGGTAGAGTGGGCAGGCAAAGGAAGGTGAGTAGATTATATAACAATAGAGTGAGTGGAGTGGAAAATAGTGTTATTTCAACTCATCAACTAATCTGGTTGAGATGGCGGAGGAGTGTGATATTGTGAGTCAGAACAGCGGGTCGTCGGTTTTATTCTTATTATGTGCAGTAATTTTTTTTGTATATTGCTGATTTTTTATAATGTTACACAGGATAAATTTAAGTTAGCATGTTTTCAAGACGTTAATTATAGAAGCCGATTATCTTATTTGACAAAGTATACTTTTTATGAAAGTTTTGAATTAGGAAATATAATAAAGAATACGATGACCTTAATCAAAGGTTAGGTGTGAACATGAGGGAATTTTTGGTTAACATTTGGTTGGAAATTAAATTAGTCTTGTTTGTCCCTTGGGAATTAAATCAGTCTTTTTTTGGACAACTAACCATCATTAAAAAAAAAATAAAGTACATAGTGCACAAATTTTTGGGTCCCTGCTAACTTATAAACAGGTAGTAACCCATTGCAAAAACTCACGGTTTGACATATGGTGTATTATTTCTTTCATTTTAATTGGAGGAGTTGTTTAGTATTAGTTTATTCTATCTATTGTTTGAGAGTCAGCAATATACAAAAAAAAATTACTGCACATAATAAGAATAGAACCGAATATCACACCCTTCCGCCATCTCAACTAGATTACTTGATGAGTTGAAATAACACTATTTTCCACTCCACTCACTCACTATTGTTATATAATCTACACACCTTCCCTTACCTGCCCACTCTACCCCAGCGTCCAATTGAATCATGTTAATATTTTTTTCAACTTAACTGATCGCTATTAAAATGGTAAGCTATATTTCATTTTGAAATCGAGAGACAAGGTGCGATTTATTCCTTTTTAGCAGAGGTGCGAATGGGCTGGGTTAAAGCAAGAAAGTGTCGATGGTTTTTTGTGTGCTGGGCTGGGCTGGGCTGAGCTGGGTTATGGAAATTTATTTTTTGGTGGGCTGGGCTGGGCTGGGCCGAAGGCCCAGAGGGTCAGTGGGCCGTGGGCTAAAATAATAGATTTCTTAACGGGCTGGGCTGGGCTTTCGAAAAGTCAGCCCACTCGCACCCCTGCTACTTAGGTAACATTTCGTTACCTATATTTATAACTTATTATTAATATCTCACGTTGAAGATAAACTGAAAATAGTTTCCGTTGTTCTTATTTTTTTCGTTATATTTCTCATTTAAAAATGTTCTTCATTATAATTATAAAATTGAGCGAGCTTACCTTTATGCTAAGCTCTAATTATGGGATGGAGTCAAGCTCGAATAGCTCGCATCAGTTATACTATATAAACGATCTGATATGTAATATTTCCAGATGGCAGCACCAGAGTCCACACTTTTTTAAAGAATGAAAGATTTCATTATCCATACGTCTCCTATCTATGCCTCATTCATTTGACCACATTTTCTGCCTTAATGACGAATTGATTAAAATAGGGAAGGTAATAAGGTTAGGGCGGGTGTGAGTTATTCGGGCTTGACTCCTTTGCATAATTACAGGTAAGCTCACTCAATTTTGTAATTATGCTTCAGCCGTCAAGTCCTCTATTTCACATCAGGTCTACTATATAAAAGATCTCATATGTAGATGTTTTAAATAAGCAAGAAATGGATTAAATTCGCTGCATTCCTGATGGTGTGATAGTAAAATAATTTAATTTGTTGGTACGGTATGTGATGCAATTAATTGAAACTACGGATTACACACTGATTTGGCAAATTCATTGTGATCATGAATAGGTTTATGATAGTAAGTAGCAAAACCCCTGGACGAATGGATCCAACCCGCTCGTTGACGGATTTGGTCCAAATGAATTCCGCGGTTGGACGCCTTTGAAGTTGAAACGTCATGGCAACTGTGGGTAGAAAAAACAGTTGTATCAATGCCACTTGTAGCAAGAAACCCGTTTACCACTTGGTTGAACTCTATTTAGTGCGCTTGTATAGACAAGGTAAAGGATGTATATTTTGATGTCGTTTTGTGTAACACTAAATATAATAACTATGAGATAAACTAGGGATCTACCTTTTTAGTTTCACACTTTCACAGATGACTTTATTGCACACTTTTATGTTGAAGCGCGCATAAGTGTGAAGCTACGGCGAGTGAGACCTCTGTACAATTCACACTTGAAAATACCTCAACTCTTTCTGTACTAGTGTGGAGGAATCTCGACACTAGTGAGCCCTAGTTTTGATGTAACTCCTACTTGGGTTTTAGTAGTTTTTAGTAGTTAGTAGAAATTATTCAAGTGGGAAACAATCAAATAAGGCTAAAGTCATTTGGAATATATTTGAGGATGCTTTGCACGATTTGGAGGATATTGGTTCTGCTGATGAGTCAGAGGAAGATAAAATTCACCTGAATTTAGTTAAAGTCGTTGAGCAGGTAATTTTGTTATTAAATTTCAAAAATTCCAAAATTTCATTTTGAAGATTTATTTAATTTTGTGCAGGCACTACATAAAAGTTTTGGATATGTGGATTTTGTCCTTAAGCGAAACGTTTGGTATACAGTTGTATTTCCGGAATATGATGACAATCGTTTTAAACAAGTCATGAGGGTCACGCGTTCTCAATTTCTAAAACTATTGAATTTGATGGAATCAAATTCTATATTTAGAACCAAGTCTCAACTCTCAGTTTCCATGCAACTTGCAATCGCTCTTTATCGGTTCGAAATTACTGGTACCGGAGCATCTGTACCTGCGGTAGCATGTTTGTTTGTACTTGGGGACGGTTTATCAGTTATTAGGATCACACGTAGAATAATTAAGGTAGTACAGTTGTGTCTAGATATTAGAATTGCACAGTTCTTGACTCAAGAATTTTGCGTTCGACTCATATGCTTACCTCAACCCATCAAAACCAAAGATTCAGAGTCTATTAAGTAGGTTGTGTCTATCTGACTTATGAGCATGTCATGCTCAGTGACAGAATTGGCGAACCTCAGCTCAGGATTCAAAATCTGACTCTGACTCGCTTATTTTTAAGACAACTTCTTATTTTTACTTCGACTACTAAAGAATAAAGAGTAGTTTGACAACACGAATATGTTAATGGTGACTCTGAGTCTTTGATAAAACTCAGTCAAGCGATACTCTGCTAGAAGTGGACATCGTGTATATTCAACACATTTTTATTTCTAGGCTTTACTCCAACATAAGGATAAGTATGCATACTGGCCCAACGAGGTGGAGACAAAAAAAATCTCTGAAGATACTACTAATATTTACCTACCTAAATGCGTTGGTTGCATAGACGAAGTTCATATTACATAGAGGAAGCGCCTTCTGTCGACAAGGATTCGTATTACCATAAAGACAAAGTTAGAGACATTTCATAGCGTATGCATTTTGTAGTTTGCGCTTACGATGATCTAAAATTAAGTATTTGTAGTAATAGCTCGTTTCTCAATAGCGATATAGCATTCAAGCCCAATTAATTTGTGACAACGACTAGAGGATTCGATATTACAAGGTTGGGTATCCTGGAAGCGTTCATGATTCTAGAGTGTGGAATGAATGCTCAATATGTAGATCGCCTGAGCAGTATTTCTCAACTGGTATGTTTTATATGAAATAACTATTAAGTCCATTCCAATTAATCAATTATGGCCAACTTGTGCATTAGCCTTAATTATTCTAAACTATTCTTGCCAGATCAATGGATATGTGGAAACAAAGGCTTTGGACTGTCCAAAATCCTGCTTACACCATTCAGAGAAAATCCAACAGTGCTTTGTAGGAAAAGAAGACATTTTAACAAACAGTTGAGTGAATAATTCACATTATTATATTTCAATTAATATATAATATGATTTAGCATCTCCAGTCATCGAGTTAAAATTGAACATGTGAATGGCATCTTAAAAGAAATATTTGGTAGCCTGAAGGAACTTAGAATCAAAATCGTTTGTAACGATTTCCACAAGAAGCTGTTGACTGGATTACTAGTTACATTGTACTTTATAACATCATAATGCCTACAGGATTTGAGACAGAAATTGAATTTGAGCGTGAGGATAAAGCTTACAATTCGGAAAGTGAAGACGAGCCATACGATGAATTTATTGCTGAAGACAGACGCTTAGCGTTAATGTACACAGTTCTTCACAGATGCCCAATTTGTGAATAATAATTACAAACTCTTTGCAAATTTTTTAAGCTCAACCTCCCATTTCAATTTCTGGACTTCCAGTTCCCTCAATCGAATTTCTCTCTGAGATTCAACCTCCATTTTTCTTAGTTCAAGTTCTCTGTCTCTAAGGGTTCTTTCCGACGAATAAACTTGTCAAACTCAAATTTTTGTGGATTAAGTTCAAGGTCAGACTCAAACTTAGACTTCTCAAGAGATGCATGCTCTTTTTGGATTTCGAGTCTGGCTAGTGTAGCTTCATTCCGTTGCTTTGAAACTTATGCCTAAGCTTCTCGTGAGGTCTTTGCAAGGATGGCAGACGTAGACGGTTTCATTGGGATACTTCCAAATATCTTCAATTTAGCTTCTGCAACAGTTGGAGAAGACAGGCGGAGTGATGCTGCCAGAAATTTCTTCTTCCAATTCGGATTGTGTCATACTCCTCAACTGTTATGTCGGCAAAACTTTTTGGACCAATTTGAGTCGACGTTTGAATGTATGGCACATGAATACTTGATTTGCAACCCCAAATAACTTTTGCTTGTTCAAAGAATAGGTAGCGTCTATTACGAACACTTTCAAAAGTTTCTTCTCCATCGGTTTCTCTAACACCTTGTCCTGTTTCAGTGCATCTTTATATTTCTCCATCAAATGCCGCAATTTAGACTTCACCAGGATACTTGATCAGTTTGATAATTGTTTCTCCTTAATCAAACGCTCATAGTAAGTAGTTGCGTTAGGTTTCTGCAAAAACTTTTTTACTTTATTTAGACTAATCATTATCATTACTACTGTACTTGTCAAAAGGCTAAATTGACATAACCTAACACTAATTTAATAATAAAACAAAATGTCTTACTTCAATGGTAAATCATGAGATGATCGTATTCTGTAAATAATTAAAATTTTTAATATCTCTTCTGTTGACCATTTTCTCTGTGGCTTCTTTGGCTTTCGATGGAATGCTTTAGTAGTCTTAATTCTGTCATCGCTGTTTTCTCGAAGTAAAACTACTCATAATTATTAACTAGCCGGCGCTCGCGAGCCGGCTAGCGCTGCCGCGGGCGTCAAACTTTTATCACAATGGAAAAAGTATTAGCCGGTATTCATTTTTTGCTTTATTATGACGTTCTGTTTCTGAGATTCTTCGCATTACTCTGTGCAATTTACTCTGTGATAGACCAATTGAGCCAAAAAGTTGTATTTGAATTGTTAAAACTAATTCCAAGCTGCCATATATTTTTAAGTTTTTCAAAATTTTTATTTATTTCAATTTTTATTAAATTTTGAAAAAGAGTATGTAAAAAACACACATTTTATCGTGTTGGGTACTGTTCAACTCCTACTCTTGGGAGCAGCACTGTACGCATGAAACTAATTTTACAGCTAAAATAAAAATATTAAAAACAAATTAAAAAAAAAATTTCTTTCTATGCTTTGTCATCTTGTTAGTCTGAGATTCTTCGCTTTACTCTGTGTCATTTGCTTTATGATGGACCAATTGAGACAAAAATTTGTATTTAAATAGTTAAAATTAATACCAATGTGTCATATTTTTTAGTTTTGCAAAATTTTGCGTTTTCGATTTTTAATAAATTTCAAAAAAAAATTTTTACCATATAAGAACTCAAAGTAACGTAATACCAATGGTTATAAGAAAAAAAAACATTTTTTTTTTATAAAAATAAGTTTGATAGTTCGTCAAAATGTTATTTGTTGCGTTCAGTTATTACTTATAAAAGCATTAAGTGTCGAATAAGACCCTACATGGTCCAAGTGTTCATATGACAAAAAAAAATTATTTTATTTAAAAAAAATAGAAAGAGGCAACATTTCAAAAACTAAAAAATATGACACCTTGGTATTAGTTTTAAAAATTCAAATGCAAATTTTTGGCTCAATTGGTGTATCACAGAGCAGATGGCGCAAAGGATGCAAAGAATCTCAGCCTAACGTGATGATAAACCATAAAAAATATTAATTTTTGAAAAAAAAAAATTATATTTTCATTCCTATGGTAGCACAGGTTTTTTTCTATAATTTTTGGCCAAAAGTGTCATTTTTCATCTATATCAATTCCAGCTTTGATCACTAGAAATTATTAAGTAAAGCTAATAGAAATTACTCATAAAATTTGGTGACGTTTGGTTGAAGTATCCAGTAGTTAAGATTTAACATGGAAGTACATTAGTTGATTTTTCATTTAAAACCCCACAAAACCCCAGGCTCAAAGACAGTAATTGAATATTACACAATTATGTGCACACCATGATCTGTGTTTACAGCTGCCACGAGCTGCCCATGTCAAAACCGTAAGGAGTTCTGACCTTTCGAAGAGGCGCACTTAATGAAAACCGCGTTGCTCTTTTTCGATACATTGTGTTTAGTCGATTAATAATAATGAATAATATTACGTATAATATTATTGTCTTGCAATTAGTTATTTGGGTATTCTTATACCGTTTAAATTCAATAAGTTACGAAGTATAAAAATTACAGAATCAATGAATTCTTATTTTTTCTTTATGAATGGTATATTTTTACCAATGGTTACTCATTTCTCTGGTATTTATTTGTCGAAAATAAACAACTGAAATTATGAAACAAATAGAAAGGAATTTTTAGTGTAACTTTTGTAAAGACGGTCTATGAAAGGCAGCTTTAGAATTTTACTTTAGCTCACACATGGGCTTTTGAGGTTTGCCGAACCTTCCTAACCCGAATCTAGTCCACAAAATTTGGCCGCACCGTACCCGGACCGAACCTCGACTACAGTGTAATTCGTTTAATGTCGTTTAATGTTAATGGAATTCGTTTGGGCTCCCAAGGGAGCCCAAATTTTTGGTGATATAAAGCGAAGGTGACCTAATGCGATCTTGGCAACTTTTTAAATTTTGGTGTTTAACATAGTGTTTGGTGACAAAAAGCGGATTTGTGAATCTTGGTTTACCTATTAATTTTACTATGGTTAACTCAGTGTTCAAAATTACACCAGTTTGACCTAATGAAAATAGTAATTTTTTTCTGCACACAACATGATTGATTGATTGATTTACATTTTATTCAAGTGTCAAAGGTATCAATTCTAATACAAAACGGTAATTTACCGAGACACCCCCGCAAGCAGGACTAACTATAAAAATAAGTGATTGGATCACTGAAAGAAAAAACTAAGAAAAAAAAA
>NIPM01000159.1:95973-134132 GCA_002738285.1 Holacanthella duospinosa | reverse complement strand
TTTTTGAAACCCATTTTTTAAACTTCAGAACCTAGCCCCCCCCCCCCCCTTGCTCCCCTTCATTCTGGAATTTTTTTAAATTATATTTTCTGACTCCACACATGCCCTTTAGGTAATGGGGGTTGTAAAAATTTGAAGTCCAGAAAATGTCGGCTCAGAAATTTTTTTTCAGTCGAGAAACAGACACACAGAGGTAACGTTTTATGTGTATGACTTTAGGGGGTCGTAGAAAATTGAGGAGGGGGTGTTGTCTGTCGGAAGGTTAATAGAATGAAGAGAGTAAATCAAAAATACTTAACCTCAAAAAAAAAACGCACACACAACCGTCTGAATCGAACCCAATACTGCCACTTGGAGAGCCACGCTGCTAACCACATAACATATCTAACTAAGCACTGAAACAGACTTATTTTTAAGCATACATATTGTATAAAGAGAGCGGACAAACAAACACACAGAGGTAAATTTTTTGTTTATGATGTCGTTCAAAATTTTGAAAGCTATTGAAATGAGAAATGAAAATCTGAAGTTTTGAGGGACGTTTTAAATTGACGGAGAATTAGAAGTTGTAAACAAATGTGAAAAAAATTATCTGATTACTTTCACACTTTCATACTTTATCCCGCTGTGGAGTCTCATTGGCATATTTTGAATTTTGGGGCGTGTTTTCACACTTTAGTAAAGACTTCTGCGAAAGTGTGAAAGTGCTCAAGTATGAAATTTTTTCGGGTGAGACCTGTTTTTCTGCACTTCTGTAATCGGTTCTTTACACTTTCTGGGGAGGAGTTTCTTACATATCCTTATCACTTATCCTTCACACTTCTGTGAAAGTGCAATAAGAAAAGATAGACCTCTACTATATTTATACCGATCAGGTTTTATTAAGTCCACGACCTTTCTACGCATACGCCATAAATGAATCAAAACTATGAATTTGACTTTTGAGTCTTCATTTTGCCGCTCTGCCGTACCACTTACTAATCGGCTAATGGAAGTGTAACAGGTAAGAAACCCTTTCGTTTCGTCAAAACTTCTCGGCTCAATATGAAATTTTGCAACNCAAAACTTCTCGGCTCAATATGAAATTTTGCAACGGTTTGCAGAAATGCATTGTGAGTGAGCATGTATTCAACTTCGATGGTTTTCGAAAATATTCATAAACAATATATTTGACTATTTGAAAAAAGTTTCTTTTCTAATGGTGGGAACTAAATTTAACACTCGGCATTACGTAAAAATTCTCGGATTAACTTGAAATTTATGAAATGTGTATCTTAACTCATTTTAGGAATGTATTTTTGATGGTTTTTGAAATCGTTACAAGCTGATATTTTTTATTGTTAAAAAAATAATTCTTTAAATTAATTTTAAATAGTGGTGTCCTCAATTCGCACTCGATATTTCGTCATTAGTCGTCTGTTCAAATTCTACTTTTGGATGGATGTTGTAGAGTATTTCGAACACCTGTTTTTACAGGTTTTTATAAAATATTTGAAAATAAACTATTCAAGACTTAGTTAAAAAAATTTTGTTCATGTAATCATATTTTTTTTAACCGTCCTAAATATTTTGTTCAAATAATTTCTAAAGCATGAAGACATACCTTCTTGAAATACTGTACAGTACATCTGGTACCACAAATGCGTACCGCTTCCAAAATCATATCGGGCACAATAGATGGGTAACAAATTAATTAAATTAAAATTTCACCTATTTTAGAAAATCTGTTTTCAGCAAAACTTCACCTATTTCTGAAAGTTCTGTAACTGTTCTCCTTGATTCCAGTTTGAACTAATCTTAANTTTTCAGCAAAACTTCACCTATTTCTGAAAGTTCTGTAACTGTTCTCCTTGATTCCAGTTTGAACTAATCTTAAGTCAGACTCAGTGATTCTGGGAATCATGACTGACTCTGGGAATCATCATAACTAACTAAAATTTTGGACTCGACTCTCGGAGTCATAACTGACTCCTTGACTTTTGGGAGTCGACTCGGAATCAGTCAGTCATAATCCTGACTCCGGAGTCGGGTAATACAAAATTTGAAAATCTGGCGCGATGAGCTAAAATTAAAAAATATAGATTTGATGGTGAAAGCAGATGCGAAAAATAATAGGAAATTAATTATGATATGTNAAATATAGATTTGATGGTGAAAGCAGATGCGAAAAATAATAGGAAATTAATTATGATATGTCCATTTGCGCATGTTTTAAAAGTCATGATTAGGTACAGAGTTTTATGTGGCATTATTCGCCACTCAGAGTTTTACCTAACACTATTCGCCGACTCCCAACGCTCAAGGAGTCCGTCATGCTCAAGACTCTGAAAGTCAACTCGCAATGTTTAGGAAATCGAAATTGAACATTANAGCTCAAGGAGTCCGTCATGCTCAAGACTCTGAAAGTCAACTCGCAATGTTTAGGAAATCGAAATTGAACATTAGCCATTGTAAATAAAAATGCCACAGTTTGAAAAGTTGCAAAATCGAAATCCATTACTCTTCAGCCTTTCGAAATTTCGATTTTGATTTCGAATTATCGAAATTTTAATCTTGGGTTTCGAGCTAAGTTGCAAGTCTTTACCACTAAAACNTCGATTTTGATTTCGAATTATCGAAATTTTAATCTTGGGTTTCGAGCTAAGTTGCAAGTCTTTACCACTAAAACCAGTGTTCTTAAGATAAATAACTATTGGTAATAAAAATGCATAATCCCAAGGTGATTCAAATAGAAATTCAACTCGAAACCAAAATTCAACACTAGCCATTCAAAATCAAAACCCATAACTCTTAACGCCATCAAAATTATAATCCAAATTTGTAAATTACATGGAATAATTTGATTTTTCACGAATCTTTCCATTTTTTCATATTTTCTTTTTATTCTGTATNCTTGTAAAGTGCTAGTAATACCTCACACTACCACTTAATAAAGTGAAGGTGTGGATTTGGTTTGGAATACCAAATGTAGTGAGGGTTAAGTGTTAGGTCTCACTAGCACTTGCGGAAGTGTAAGTTAAGGGTAAGTCGGCACTTTGATTGGGAATACGCCTGTAAGTCAAACTCAGTGATTCTGGGAATCATGACTGACTCTGGGAGTCATCATAACTAACTAAAATTTTGGACTCGACTCTCGGAGTCATGACTGACTCCTTGACTTTTGTGAGTCGACTCGGAATCAGTCAGTCATAATCCTGACTCCGGAGTCGGGTAATACAAAATTTGAAAATCTGGCGCGATGAGCTAAAATTAAAATATATAGATTTGATGGTGAAAGTAGATGAGAAAAAAATAGGAAATTAATTATGATATGTCTATTTGCGCATGTTTTAAAAGTCATGATTAGGTACGGAGTTTTATGTGGCATTATTCGCCACTCAGAGTTTTACCTAACACTATTCGCCGACTACCAAAGCTCAAGGAGTCCGTCATGCTCAAGACTCTGAAAGTCAACTCGCAATGTTTAGGAAATCGAAATTGAACATTAGCCATTGTAAATAAAAATGCCACAGTTTGAAAAGTTGCAAAATCGAAATCCATTACTCTTCAGCCTTTCGAAATTTCGATTTTGATTTCGAATTATCGAAATTTTAATCTTGGGTTTCGAGCTAAGTTGCAAGTCTTTACCACTAAAACTAGTGTTCTTAAGATAAATAACTATTGGTAATAAAAATGCATAATCCCAAGGTGATTCAAATAGAAATTCAACTCGAAACTCAAATCGAAACCAAAATTCAACACTAGCCATTCAAAATCAAAACCCATAACTCTTAACGCCATCAAAATTGTAATCCAAACTTGTAAATTACATGGAATAATTTGATTTTTCACGAATCTTTCCATTTTTTCATATTTTCTTTTTATTCTGTATAATAAACATTAGAGCACTATTTGCAGTTTGGCAACATTGCAATTGAATGTTGCAAAAAGATAGACTGTCAGACCATTCGGCCATGACGTGTACGCAAATTTCTACACAGATATGCACCAATGATCAGCCATGTTGCTATGTTAAGGTGCATTCTCACTTAGGAGCAACGCTCTATTCCAACCAGGCAACGTTCTGCTTTTCTGTTCTCGCCAAGGCAGCGGGTAGCTTGCGGCGTGCTGCTCGGAACTTTAGAAAAGTCGCGAGCAACACGCTGCACGTTGTGTGGCTGTTCTCATACGACGCGACGTAACAAGTTAACAGCAGAAAATATGGGACGCCCCAACTTTCCTGTCGCGAGTCGAGACAAAGATACTCTTCACAGATAGTACTGCTTCCTCCTTTATATTGGTCGTTGGCTGGTCAAATGTGTTTGTTTATGCGGAAATTGAAGGAAGATTGGTCAATTGCTTTTAAAAGTTTTTATTAATTACATTCTTCCGAATAACAATAATATAAAATGATATAAAGCTTCCCAATTAATAAAAAATAATATAAAACTTATTCACGACATATGAATTTCAATTTACTGTTAAAATGAAAAGCGTAATAAATTAATATAAGTTAATGAAGTCAGTGAAATCAGTCGAAAATAGCGAAAGGGAAGGGTCGACCAATCTATTGGAAGGCTTTATATACAGAGGTCAAGGACTTTGAAATGGCTTTAGCTACAGTCTAAATAATATTAATCNAAGGGAAGGGTCGACCAATCTATTGGAAGGCTTTATATACAGAGGTCAAGGACTTTGAAATGGCTTTAGCTACAGATTAGAAATACTGGTACATGGAAATGTAGAAATTAGTAAAAATGCGGTACTGTTCTTACAGCATCATCTAACAAAGAGTACCGATCCTTTCTTTTGCTTTCACCAAATTCAGAAAAAGGCAGCCAACACACTATTGTGAAAGTAGGAGTGAAGTTAGCCGACTAAAATTAGTTTAGACTACAATTTTAAAATTAATGAAAAAGTCTGCATATTCTCAACATTTTATTACAATGATCTCAGGTTCAAAGGCAAGACAAAAACCTATGTTGTGGCTAGCCGTCAGATCTCCTGTGAGTAACATTATGAGGCTAAGATGAACAAGTAACTCATATTTATTAGTTTAAATAAAAATGATTACCGATTCTGTTAGAGAAGGTGACTGGGAAGGCCACTCTGCTTTAATAGTACTCGGACTTTTCGTTCCCAAATAGCGTGCTGTTGCCCAGGTCCTCTCTTCAATTGACATGACCGGCATTTTACAAAAATATATTTAGTTCAAAAGTATATTTAGTTAGTGAACCTAGTCCTGTCTTATACAAACTACCATTTATAATTATGCAACTTAACTTGTGTTTGTTGAATGACGCATCATCCAACAAAAAGCCACAACATAGCTTTTTGTCCTATTTTTGAACCTTAGATCATTCTAATAAAATGTTGAGAATATGCCAACTTTTTCATTAATTTTAAAATTGCAGTCTAAATAATATTAATCGGCTACCTTCACCTCTACTTTCACAATAGCGTATTGGCTGCTTTTTTCTGAATTTAGTGAAAACGAAAGAAAGGATCAGTACGTTTTGTGGGATGATGATGTACATCGTGTGGATCCAAGTTATTTGTTTTAGTCTACATGTGCTTTTGCAGTTACTACAATTTATTACAAATTTAAGTTTCACCGGAAGTATAGTTCCCAGTCATGCGATCAACCTAAAAAATAGACAGGAAAGAAAAAAGAGGTTTTGGTTGTTATTACTCAACTTTTACTTGTGTGTCCAAAGTTCTATTTTAGGGCACTTAAGAGTAAATTTCCTGAAAACATTCAGACAATTTCTGAGAAATTTTTATGTTAGCTAATGACATCCAATTATCCACTTTTAGCTTTTTTCTTTTCTAATACAACCAAATTTTCTCTTCTTTCACCAAATGTAAGGTTTCACACAGTTTCCAAATTTTCTAACTTAAAACTACTTTAGCAAGTTCTATGTGAATTCTTATAAAAATCAAAACTTTTAGCATAAGAGAATGAAAACTTTCCAAAAAAGCCAGGAAATGGAAGTAGTGCGGGAAAATACTGAGTTCTATAAATAGCACAAAACGTCACTCAATGTCAATTCCTTAGATTATGATTCCTTGGCATTAATTTACACTTTCAACTCAACTTTTTTCATCACGTTGATGAAGAATCGATGGAGATTTCTCTGTCGTGATAGGAAGAAATATATGTAATTGGATTTTATTCCCGTTTGAAAATTTTGAATTTTTGTGATGAAGAGGAGTTTGTTTGTCTGTCTCCATTGTATTTGATGCTAGTGGAAGCTGAATGTTACAAATTGAACGAGATTTTGTATCTCCCATTAAATATACTTTACAATCATCTATTTCTATTTCACCTACTTCTAACAGATTATGTTCAAAATCTTTACAATTCGATTGAAAATTTATCGATTTTCTTGTTGAAATGATACCATTTTTCTTTCTTTGATTACTTTTTTCTAAATTGAATTTATTTCTAAACTGTCTGTTGGTTGTTTTCTTGTCAGGGTGTACTTCAAAACCAGAAAAATTTGTTGAGTTGTACCTTTTTTTTAAAGGTTGTTCAAGTTGCTTACTTTCAACACTTTTTGTCAACGAGTCATTAGGCGAAAGGGTAGAATTTTGATCAAAATCCATGTTTCTCATACAGTATCGGAAATCACTTAAGTTTGAATTTAGTAGATTTGAAGAATTTTTATTATATTTGTGTTTTGAATTTTTTCGTACTTCGAGGTCAATCCATGTCAAAATTCTAGAACAAAGTGTATTTGTAGGGTTTCCTTTAGTATCTGTTGGAGGTGTGAGTGACATTGACCTTGTTTCTCTCGCATAACCACTTCGACGTAAATTTTTGATTAATGGACTTTTGACATTTAGTAAATCTAACTCAGAAAAATCGTCAAACCAAGTTTCTGGAGAAATTCCACTAATAGATAGTTCATTTTTCTCGAATGATCCGTTTTGTTGAATATATCCATTTTCTTCTGAAGATAACTTAGTTTTACTTCTTTTGGTAGAATTTTGTACCGGTTGAACAATAGTGTTAGAAACGACGAGATCCAAAAATTTCCTTCCATTTACGGTTTGATCTGTGAGTGAATTTTTGTCGTTATTGTTATAACTTTTTAAACTTTTTTGTTTACCATCATTTAAGCTATTTTTCAGCTTGTTCGAATGGACAATATCCTTTTCACTCTCTCCTCCAAGAAGAAAGTATCTTGTACCATCGGGTTTCATAACACTACGAATTTTTAATGGCTTTTTTGCACTATCCCACATTGTCGACAGTTGAGCTCCTTGTCACACTGTTTCACTAATTTCGGTATCCAATACAAAATACAAAATAAAAATATCGGTTCAAGCAAGAAAAAATTACATAATTCTTTTCTTGCTTGGATCGAAATTTTTATCACCATCAATCTAGCCCCGTCTGGTAAAAAAAAACGATCTTTTTTTTGGTTCTACAATGCAAACTTGTTTTCGAAAAAAATACTTTAGATGAAATTCTTGACGAGAAACTGCAAAATTTGTATCAACGAGTATAAATGCTATATATCAACAATAAATTTTTTTTTTGTACATTTTTCTCCCTGAAGTTTACGAATTTTATAAAGATTTAAACAGCAACTATTTTCTCTGATTTAAACTAAAATATAATTTAATTGTGAAAATTTNTTTTTATCACCATCAATCTAGCCCCGTCTGGTAAAAAAAAACGATCTTTTTTTTGGTTCTACAATGCAAACTTGCTTTCGAAAAAAATACTTTAGATGAAATTCTTGACGAGAAACTGCAAAATTTGTATCAACGAGTATAAATGCTATATATCAACAATAAATTTTTTTTTGTACATTTTTCTCCCTGAAGTTTATGAATTTTATAAAGATTTAAACAGCAACTATTTTCTCTGATTTAAACTAAAATATAATTTAATTGTGAAAATTTAGTTAAAAAATTTCGAAATTCTTGAGAGAGAAATTCTATGTAGAATGCATTTTTCTAATTGTCTACTGTAACACTATTAAAAACAGATTTCTTTCCGTTTTCAGCCGTTTTAGAATTACTTAAATTGCAAAACATTTAGTGATGCATAAAATTACGAAATTGTTTGAAAATATTTAGTTCTCGTTTGTTTAATATTAATTAAAATTCTTTAAGGGTTTATAATCAAACTAGAATTTCTAATGCCAGAAAACTGGATTACAAATTCTATTGTGAAAACTATTCACACGAATTCTAATTTTTTGAACCACTTCTTGCTAAATTCGAAAAGATTCTGATTTTTTCTCTCTTTTGTCAGAAAAATTCTCACGGAAATGTTTGATAAAGCTCTACTAGTTCCTGCACATGATTCCACTTGAAAATAATCATTTATATGAATTCAGAGAGTAAATTATTTATATGGCAATTTGTAACTTTAACATGAATTGCCTTCAGTAAGCTATGTTCAATTTATCTGTCAAATACCCAGATGAATACTTTTGTTAACACTCCTGATTCTAGTATCAAACGTTGTAAAAGTCAATTTCGTTCGAACGGTAATGTGAATAAATAGAAATACCATATTAAATTTAACTTATTCAATTTTAAGATGAACATAATTATTTGTGCAAAATGTAAGCCTAGAAATTATTTGATAAGTGTGAAATACTTCAGTAATCAGGAAAAGTTTATACAACAGTTTATACAAAATGTCCAAATGGATAAATAAATGATAAACCCAAAATGGCAAAAACTAATTAAAGTGAAGCACTATTAGAAAACGTCTACTTATCNAGTGTGAAATACTTCAGTAATCAGGAAAAGTTTATACAACGCAGTTTATACAAAATGTCCAAATGGATAAATAAATGATAAACCCAAAATGGCAAAAACTAATTAAAGTGAAGCACTATTAGAAAACGTCTACTTATCAGACCAATTCAATTATCAGACCAATTTTCCATTTCGCAAAAACCTCAGGTTTGTACCGAGTGGCACTTTTATAAAACTTGCAGAATGTCAACATTTACTATTAATCTTCTTTCTTTTTCAACCTTTTGAGTATCCTGTGTATACAGCATTTGTCAGAAATGAACAAACATTGGAGAAAGGTTTCTTTACCAAAACCACATAAAACCGTAACTCCCCGGCAAAATTTAGACCATTGCACTGACAATGCAGAAATTAAATCCGGCAAACAATAATAATTTAACATTTAACTATAAGTGAATAAATATNATTTGCAGAATGTCAACATTTACTATTAATCTTCTTTCTTTTTCAACCTTTTGAGTATTCTGTGTATACAGCATTCGTCAGAAATGAACAAACATTGGAGAAAGGTTTCTTTACCAAAACCACATAAAACCGTAACTCCCCGGCAAAATTNGTCAGAAATGAACAAACATTGGAGAAAGGTTTCTTTACCAAAACCACATAAAACCGTAACTCCCCGGCAAAATTTAGACCATTGCACTGACAATGCAGAAATTAAATCCGGCAAACAATAATAATTTAACATTTAACTATAAGTGAATAAATATTCACATTCAATGTCAAAATTACATTTCTAAATATTA
The DNA here is from genome assembly GCA_002738285.1 of Holacanthella duospinosa. Lineage (NCBI taxonomy): Eukaryota > Metazoa > Arthropoda > Collembola > Poduromorpha > Neanuridae > Holacanthella > Holacanthella duospinosa. Next base: position 124,620 of record NIPM01000159.1, on the reverse strand, counting down.
GTTCTACCACTTTGGCTCACGCTTTTTTTTTGATTTGAATTTTATTTAAATGTCTTACTTGGTCAACATCATAATGCTGGTCTCCCCAAGAGACATTAAGTTTAAAATATTTACGAATATGCTTAATCAAAGTGATAAAATACGGTTGCCTTTAACCCCACGAAATAGTCAAACAATAATTTAACTAATGGTGCTTGTAGTGGCATCTTCTTTTTACTCCGAAAACACGCTAAAGCACGATTAAAATCAGAAATTTGGAATGAGCCTTTTAATATAAAAAGTATTCGAAAATATTCGTCCTTTTTCGTAAAAATAATGTTAACAAATCGCTAAAATTGTAATAAGTGTTAACGAATGAAACACTCATATTCAGGTTTAAGATGATAGTGTAATTTATTTAAGTGAGAATTAATAAATAATAAAACCTTCTACTTTGATTTGTTAAATTGGCTACAATTAATTTCTTCCCTACAGACAANAGAATTAATAAATAATAAAACCTTCTACTTTGATTTGTTAAATTGGCTACAATTAATTTCTTCCCTACAGACAAGACAAGTTAACAGATGTGAAACTGAAATTTAAAAAAATTATCGTCAGGCAATTTCGAGATCAACGTTTTTAAAGCGGTCTTTTAAAAGATGATAACCCTCAGATAGTTCTGTATGAACATGTATGGAAATTTTGGTAGGCGAATAATCTNAGAATTAATAAATAATAAAACCTTCTACTTTGATTTGTTAAATTGGCTACAATTAATTTCTTCCCTACAGACAACAGACAAGTTAACAGATGTGAAACTGAAATTTAAAAAAACTATCGTCAGGCAATTTCGAGATCAACGTTTTTAAAGGAGTCTTTTAAAAGATGATAACCCTCAGATAGTTCTGTATGAACATGTATGGAAATTTTGGTAGGCGAATAATCTNGGTCTTTTAAAAGATGATAACCCTCAGATAGTTCTGTATGAACATGTATGGAAATTTTGGTAGGCGAATAATCTAGTTTCAATATAATGATTACTTCAAATTGTGACTGTTTGGCCCAATTACAACTTGTTCTAAATTGATTGATGAAGTTTTATTTTCTTGAAGAGCGAAATTATGCTTCAAATTGCTTAACAATCCAGAAACATTCTGATATACAGTAGACCTCCCCTGTTAGGACTCCGTNAAATTATGCTTCAAATTGCTTAACAATCCAGAAACATTCTGATATACAGTAGACCTCCCCTGTTAGGACTCCGTTAAATGAATCCACAGTTATAATGGATCTTCACCGACGCGTCGGTTCCTGCCTAGAGATAGGCACGTTAATCTTTAAAACCTCGGTTATACTCAACTCGGTTAGAATGAATACTCGGGTGTAATGAACTACATATATCGTGCTGTNTTTTAAAACCTCGGTTATACTCAACTCGGTTAGAATGAATACTCGGGTGTAATGAACTACATATATCGTGCTGTCTTCCCTTTCACTTCACCAGCCACCACCGTGAGAGATGAATAAAGTGAATTTTTGTAAAAAAAAAAGTCAAGTCAATTTAATAAAATGCACTGCGAATGAATGAAGAAATGTACATGTTTGTTATTGTTCCTCGGTACACGAAACAAAATCAGATATATTTATCAACATTATAATTTTTTATTATTCTTGACGCCCTATTACACCTTTTCTAAATTGTAAGTTAGTGTACAAGTTGAAGACATTCTACGCTGCCTTTTCAATGTTTTTTTTCTTCTCAGTAGTCTTGGTTAAGGTAGCATACTCTAGATAGACGAAATAATTGAACCAAGGAAAATCAAAAACATGGGGTGTTATGAACATCACTTTAAATTTTACATTTGTTCATTATTCGGCTATAGTGAACATCGGTCGCTTTGAACCGAATTTTGTGGTTCCTAGATATATCCTAAAAGTCCAATATATTTCCAAACGTGAATACCTGTTAAAAATAATAAAATTGGTTCCGCGTCACTTTTACTTAGCTGTTGAAATTTAAATGAANGTTAAAAATAATAAAATTGGTTCCGCGTCACTTTTACTTAGCTGTTGAAATTTAAATGAACATTAAATAAAAAATTGGTCCAACTTTTTGTTCCGGATGGTTTTTTCTCACGGAGTATTGAAATTAATGGTACAGTGAATTTCTTTTACAGTAAATCTCAAATGATACAAAAAGGAACTTCACTTTAAGCCATGGTCGAGTCAACGTGTGTATACTTTTCTTATGTGAGAATAGTAGTTAGCTGGTTGTTGCGGTAAGCTTTTGTGATAGAGGGAGTGCTGTTGAGTGCAAGAGTTTACATTCCTTTAATTCAAACCGTGCCATTCACCTTGTGAACTTAGTAAACTTGTTAATTTACTAAAGTAGAAACGGAAAAATTATTAATAGTGAATTTACATTTGAAACGAAATGCCTTTGTCCTGGCTTGCCAACTTATATCTAAATTTGTATAACTGGGCAGATATACTACAGCTGCTTTTCGCTTCTCCAATTCGACGTCCAAGTGTTCTTGTATCTTTTTTTAATGTTTAGTTTTAATGGTTATCAGATTTTTAGAAATCATTTCAACTAGGTTATATTGTGATTGATTAGGAAATTTTGTCACGTAACTGCCCTTTATTTGATGTTCAAGATACTCGAGAATTCTTCAATTTTGCAACGGTGGTGAGAGTTTATATGTGAGGCAAGTCGTCGCTGTAAATCGGACGCAAGACTGAACCTTAACTTAAATCAAATTAATGACAAGAACGCAATCTTGTATTCAGGGAGAAAATTAGTTTAGACAACTACGGTAATAAAAGAAACAACAGTTGCAGTTTTATGTATAAAGTTTTTAATAGTTTTAATCTAAATCTAACCAAAATTCAGTTTTAATTTTTAATAAATCATTTAATTCAAAACAAAAAACCAACGACCCATTTCTTTGTAATTATTTACCTAGATATAATACTTTCAAATTTTTCACAAAGTTTGATTCAAATCACATTTTGTGTTGAAGATACGATTAGAAAACAAGGAATTTATGTTTTGCATAAAATTGTTTTTCAGATTCTATTCAAGTATACTTCCCTTTGAAACAAGTTTTGTGTTCATTAAATAGTTAGAGAAACATATTTGTTTTGCATCCAACTGAATTCTCGATGTTGTTTTCAGAATATTTACGTATGGCTACAAATAAATATTTTCAATGCTCTTTTATTATACGTCTTCATAACTCCTCATGAAATACGTTTACGATACTCTGTAGACTTATGTCTACTTTGTTTGCTGTTTTGTACATTTTGCTATATATTTTTCTTATGACTTCTGATTAACAGATATAACCATTTTTAATTCTAATCAAATATGTTTTAATGAGAATGTCACGGAAAGCATTACTTGTAACAAATTTAGCAAGCAGGGGAGTCATAAAATGTAACAGATTCACAAAGTCTTGTGGATTTCTTGCTTTGTACATCTTTCATAGAAGGGATATGGTTGTGTTTGTATCCATAGATGGTGTTATCCTGATCAATAATTTAGCAATGATAATGCGTAAAATAAGTTTATATTATCAAACCCAATAATGCAATGAGTATGTTACTTACTTGCCGTTTGATTCACATTGTAAATAAAATATTAAATTAACACTATCTTTTAATTATTTACATTAAATGATAATAAATTGTACTTATTTTTCATTTGCAATAATTTTATAGCTCCAAGCTTTCTATGCTTTAAACTCTACTTCTGCCGCAACTGAAAATGCGAAGCAGCATAATTGGAAAGGACTACTAGACTTCATTTAGATGGTCAGTAAGATTCACCATCTTTTAGTAAAAATTTAAATAGTATCCCGCTTAAATTTTTTAACGCCGCACCATACTATTACGAATAAATCCTACCGTGTCGCAATGAGTAGGTCAATGACATGGGCTAAAACCATGTTACTCAAAATAAATGGAAAGGATTTTTTGGACAATATGTAGAACTCTCCAAGCCTTACTTTCATTGGAGAGATGCTAATAAGTTTCTTCCTCTCGTATTTTCCAACGAATAGTTTTCTTTCAAGTGTTGTGAAAATTAGTTTTGAATTGACGTTCAGCATGGCGCCATTGTCACAAGCAATGCGTGTGAATTTGGCTGTAGCAAGTAGAATTATTACTCCCATCACCAGGATAGCCGATCCGCACTCAGGCGTACAGTGAAGTATGCAGAAAAAATATATTGTCATCAAAAAAATTACACTCGCCATCAAATATGCAAAATAATTTTTGAATTCGGTGTCAAACCAGTTGGTGAATAATTGCATTGTCTTGTAATTCATAATCACCCTGTGCAGGCAGTATGAACACATTGCTTTCCTGGAGAAAATTAACCTGCAAGTGGAATATACAAGTAATTTTTTATTTGAATCAAAATTTTTTAAGTATGTAACTAACCTTCTGCTGTCACAGAGAGCTCTAGTAACCATGGTCGTAAAAACTAAGTAAAATAAGACATGTGCACTAATTGTGATATTAACGATACAACAAATAATTGCAACGCCATATGATAATGATAGAAAATATAAATATTGTAAATGGGACAATCCCCAAAATTCGAATATTAATTTCCTAAAAACTGATAAAAAGTGAATTCCAAATTCAACTGAAATGATAAAGCAAATCGGAACCAAAAAAGTTGCAATCACCAAAAAAGCAAATGACGCTTCGATGTATTTTTCATTGCCGTCTTTGTGCCGTGAGTCCCATTTGTAGAATTTAGCTTAAAATTATAGCAATATTAGAGAAATAGGAAATATAATAAATATAGGAAATATTGTAGAGCTAAAATTACCAAACTGCTTGCTAGTTTCCAAACTTGCCGCCAATATTGAGTACATCATTGAACTCTTCGTCAGAAAGATAACTTGGGTTAAAATTGCAATGTTAATAGTAGATATAATTGCAACGGCTATGACCCTATGTGTTAAGGCTACATCTACTAGCTGGTCATAGACAAGAGCTAGACCTATTATTGAAAAATGTAATAATATCCAAATCACTTCTATTCCTTTACATATTAGTAGACGAGAGCGTGCACTGAGTACTACTTTAGAGAATTTTCCGTTTAATTCTAAGTAATGAGGGGAGTATCCGATATAGTACAAAAAATTCAAAAATTTCAAATACACAATTGTTTGCTCAGACATTTTTTATATATAAAAGTAACTTGAAAAAAATTGTAATTATTTTTCTTGCAGTTCTAATACAAACTGACAAATTTAACTAATAACAGTTAGAACAAAGGAATTGCTTTGCCATAATACTATTTTGAAATGGAACGCCTTTATTAGATATTAATATGAGATTTCGCTCAAATTGAGTTTTGCAGTACCTTTTTAGAGTTATACTTTTAATGTATAATGTTCACGGAAGAGAGATGCGTAGAATGAATTACTGATAAGCCATATTATTAGACATCCTATTACGATCAAAATTTCACAAAATGTTGCTGTTAGTGCTAGATTATATGTCCCAAATTTTTAAATATCAAGATGCGATAGTTCAAGGAATATTGAAGAGAGAGAGAGAAAAAAGGAAAAGTGAAAGTGGAGATAGCAGGTCAGAAACTTTTAGACGCACTTACCGTTTTTCACATTTAGTATTTTATTCTCACAAGCTATTTGTCTGAAATTAATACTAAGTAGTTAATAAACCCTCCTCTTGCGAAAATAAAGTCGTAGATTATGTTTGTCATTAAAAGACCCAAGTTGCAAAACAGTTAAATATCGATGGCATTCCATTCAGACAAAACTACTTCTTTGGGCTCCTGCGTCAATTGAAATTGCCTCCCATTTGCATATACGTGTCTTCCTAACAACCTCCAAATATTATCAATTTAATTAAAATCTTGAGAGTAAGGTGATTACAATATGCAGTGCGACCATAATTAAAGTTTCCACTACCTAAATTCGGATTATTTCCGCTTAGCTATGGAATCAAAATTCTACCGAAACAGAAACAGAGCAGTTATTTAAATAACTTCAATATTTCAAAAATTCTAGGCAATCTGACGATTTGAGCTATCATTTTCCCGAATCACCTCAATCTGACATTTGTCAAAGTCACTTAGGGATTTCCCTCTATGCATTCTCTACAAATAGATCAGATTGTTACATAAAATTGACGTTGGCGAGTGTATTAACTATAGCTTAGCTTATTTGATCGGATTTACCTGTCCAGAAGTGTTAAACTGGGCAAACTGTATGGCAAATATAGTGAAATTAGTATGCGTCTAAAGTTTTTGTGCACCAGATTTTTGAAAACACTGGATTAACTCAGTGGGTTCCTTACTTAATAGTTCAAACCACGTTATTTCGATTTTTCACCCATCCAATAATTGTGCATGAGTGAGAATGCTTAAGTTAATTAGCCTTCTGCTTAACAATGCTGAAAAAAATTAGGGTTCGCCTATAGTTTCCATGGCCAGTGTATATAATAAAAATATTACAAGCAAGCCGATAAGTGTTTAATGCAATTGATTAAATTAAAAACTCCGCTTGTTTTATAGTAAATCTGCCCATCATACACGCCAAACGAAAAATGAAGCCGCAGAGTTTAGTAAATTGAAATTACCGCAGGATAAATTGAGATAGGGTTATTCTTGCTAAGCAAAAAAATTTAATCGTTGTATGTGAAATTTAACTGAAACGGAACAATATTACCAATTTGTTATGCTTATAAGACAAAAAAATATTGTACAAGATGAGTAACTGTTAGAAAATATTACAAAGAAAAATTTTATAATGAAGGGCTGGAGATAAATATTGTTAAAGCCAACCATCCGCAACAACAACGACGCCAACTCAAAATTTTAAATTTTTATCATGCTAATGTACCACAGTATTTATCCCAAATATTTGAAATTTTTTCAGAATTTCGACAAAGTGAAACAAAACAATATCAAAGCACGTTATAACAATTATTGAAATCAATGTTGACTCGCGAAGTATGCTAGACGCCGTTACTTATACCTACCACAAGTGTGCTTGAAAGAGTGTGAAATGGAAGTCTGAGAGCTGTTTGGAAAGACTCGGTTTAAAGTATCTTGGGTACTGGCTCAAGTTTGAAAAAATAATAAAATAGTTGATGGATTGGCAAGTCAGGCGGCCTAAACTCCACATCTGGGACTACAGACATTAATTCTATTTCTTCGATTCTACCATTACCACGCTGCCATCAAAAACTGGGTGAATTTTGGGCGTTACCTGATCAGTTGGTATTCGACTGTGTAAAATGACCAAAGATATACTAATTCATCACTGTAAGGAAAAAGTAAACTACTACAGGAACTTAGGGGGTGAGTCGTCAGTACTACTTGTTTAGTTTGACATATGCCGCAGAATCTTCGCTGCTAAAATCAAAATAGTCTAAAATTCACTCTACACACTTTGCATGGCAATGAATAAGACTACAATAACATATAAGGTAATGATAAAAATGTTTCCTTTCAAACAAAAAAAAAATAACAAGTTTCCATCACTCGGTATAGCAGTATAGTATAATATGGACGGACGATGTTATAACTTTGATCGAAATAGAAGCTTTCAATTTTAAAGGATACATCACAAAAGTTTGCACATATGAGAGATGCTGCTGTAGAATTATGTTTTTCAATACTAGTGTGTAAAGTGACTCCCAAATCTCACTGAGTCAGAGTCATTGACTCCCGAGTCACTGACTCTGACTTACTGTAGTTTAGGAGTTGACTCAGGAGTCATGACTCTGACTTCCCATATTTTCGCGAATTGACTCTTGAGTCATGACTCTGACTCTGACTCTGAGTCATTAAAAAATGTTTAATATCTTCTTTTAAATATTGAGAAAAATTCTATAAACTGTATAAAATTTCTATAAATTGTAGACGTCACTTTGCTTTTTTCTCACCTTTTGTAAATTTAGATTATCTTGAATCGATGTTGATGAACTTTGACTTTCATTAACTGGAGAATTTTCCACATTTAACACAATACAATCATCCTCCATTCTTAATTAAAAGTCCGTAAAAATGGGACGAACACAAAACACAGAAAGATGATTTATATCAGAAAGAGTAAACATTCTTAAGTAAAATGAATGCAATGGATAAAATGAATGACACGTGTTTGAACATGAATGAATACCAAAAATCGGCTTCTGGGCAGGAAATGCACAAGAGTCATGACTCTGCTACTGATGAGTTGACTCTGAGAGTCATGACTCTGACTCTCAAACAGGGAGTGAGTCAGAGTCATATAATGACTCTGACTCCCAAATAATTCATAGAGTCAGAGTCATGAGAGTCAGAGTCAGAGTCAGAGTCATGACTCTGGAGTCAGAGTCACTTTACACACTATTCAATACAGTTTTCTACTGTGCTTCATAAAAGAGGTATGAATTGCGATGAAATTTCTTTATTTATAATGAAAATAGAGGCAAACCACTATTTATTTTTCAAAGGAAATGGCAAGGTTTTTCGACTCTAATAAACAAGCGGCAGTTGATAAAGTTGTCATACCTCATAAACAAATCGAAATAATTAAAAAGTGCAGCTGGGTGCCGATGATGAGCTTTGTTGGCTTGGAACTGTGAAATATAACGTATGAAATTTATAATCAACCTGTTTGTTTGTTGTAGAGTTTGTTGATTCAATAAAACGAGTAAAAAATATTTTTTCTGAAAATTTATTGAGGTATGACATTACTTTATCAAGAGCTGCTGTTGTCAAGGAACCTGTGAGATGGGAAAGAGATGGGACGAAATATATCTTGCGAGATGTAACAATTATTGCTGAACAATATTAATGAGCTTCAAAGAACATGTCGCCTAATTGTTTATGCATGAGGGATACTAATAGCTGTTGTTAACTGCATAGTCTGATAGGATGTCAAGCAGAGTGTGGGTTTCCGAGCAAAAATTATTATCTCACGGAGTATAGGAATAACATAGAGACACCAGAATTTCCACTGAAATTTTCTATATGAAAAGTGCAAACGCTCATTTAAAAAAAAGTTTAACGTTATCACCAAGGACGATCAAATTATGCGCTAAATATTTCGATTTATGCGATTTTATGAGCATATATTCGACTCACAAACCTAGTTATAACGATCGTTGGCTGTGATATTTATTTACTATTTTCCTGCTATCTCAACTTGACAACCTTAAAGTTGAAAGCCTCTGCAACCTTTGATTAGAAAACCAAAGAAATACATTTTACCTTCATGTTTTTGTGTTCTGTTGGTTTCAAATGATTGTTTACGACTGGCTTACATACTATTGCACATGTTAGTCACACTTACATTAACTACAAAACTGTAATTTCTAAGTTTCAACCTCTTAGCTTGTAAACACATTTAGCTGCTTACTACCTGAAATAATTTTTCTCCCCAGTTGACCATCAAGACTAAAATTTAAGGTTTATACACTGGTACTGCTAGATTGTTTCTTTCGCTCGGGTACTTCCTATCTCGGATCGCGATGAAAGTCAAAAAGTAATTTGTATTTTCCCTGCTTCTCCGACGCGAGCCCTGTAACCTTCTCGTGTCCCTTAGAAGTCTCTTGAGGTCATACAAGGCTACACATTAACCTCTGCCCCACCCTGCAACTATACTATGCAACTGATAGAGATCAATATGTTAACCTATATTTTGCTCAATTTTCAATCGACCAGATTTTCTATTGACCGGATTTTCTTTAGGCCTGATTTTCAAGACTATATTTTCTTGGCCAAATTTTTTATATACGGCACATTTCAGGTTGGGTTTCCTTGACCGGATATTCGCATAACAAGATTACAATTTTTCAAAAGATTCCTTGGCTTTCTGGTAAACTCAGTGAACTAACAGAGCAGTTCAATCATTGCCGGTTAGTTAACTGTATGTTAAATGGCTGCGTAATCCCAACCCTAGTCCAAACTTAAACTATCTCTATGACCGCTCGATCTACTTTGGAGTAATTTCAAGCGTTATGTATCATTAGGTCAATTAATCAGTGATTAAAGTTAATTATTCTATTTTACCCAATTAAAATATAATCAATGATAACATTTTACCTAACTGCCGACTACGCAAAACGGACCATGGAGTTCATTAATCTGTTTTTCAAATTTATGAATTTATAGTTCAAAAAGTTAAATATTGCAAATTATGACGTTCACTTAGTTAGTTTAAAACCGCTAAGCAATTGACGCTCGAAAAAATACATAGCCAATTAAACTTCAATTTTACTTCTACTCATAAATGAATTACAAGCAAGCGACACTGATTCTGACTGGTCACATTAATTAGATTAACTACCTCCCGCTCTGCACAAAGCATTTTCAGACTTAGACAGTCAGTTGAAAAATTTGTACTACAAATTTCACAATTTTATTTCGAATAATTAGATTACCAGAAATGGAACAATCGAGAATAGTATTGACACTTATTCTGCTGTCTATTTTGAGTACACTTGCTGCTCCATCGGTTGACACCGCAGAGGTATTGTCATAATATTTTTAATTTGAAAAAGAGCATACCAGAGGCTACAGACACCACGGTTTGTTACGCAATTAATTAGAAATTATTCCACAACTTTCTAAGTTGACTAAAACATTTATTATTTGTAAAAAAAATTTTTTTTTTTAAGAATTAGCATACCTATTCATACATTACTGGAAAAATTTACAAAACAGTAACAAGATACATTTGCAGCACGCGCTATGCTAGAGAAACTTCCAGTGTTATAATTGTATCTAACTCATACATGGGCGAATTGTCCTCCTGCCTACCTGCTTTCGGAAGGCAGGACTTCTCGTGGAGGGCACGAGTTGCCGAGAAAGGCACGAAGGCACTAGTGGTAGAGAAGGACAGGAAGGCAAAGGAAGCGCCCTTGTATGCGGTGATATGCGCTAATCTTACTTTGTTATACCTAAACAGCCACGACTGTTTTCACTTTATGTTTTGTTTTTATTTCTTATAGTGCTCGCACGCAATGCCTATTTCGCAGGTTCAATGCGTACTGCGAAAGTACAATGCGCCGTACAATTTCTATTGACTATATGAAAATTCACTCCGCAAGTGCAGTGAGTATTGCAAAATTATGTCCAGTATTTCACAGGTACAAAGTGTAATGTGCTGATACAATGCGGAAAGCGCAAGTAAATGTTTAGTGCACACACACAATCTGTACTGCGCACACAAAAGCCCACTGCCCATTTACAATGCGTCCTTCTTAAGTACAGTGCGCAATGCGAGCGTTTAACACACGTTTTGATACATGTATTTTGTAATATGCTTTATATTTTAAAACATTTTCTACAAATACTAATATCGATGTAGTGTGGACAAATATTTTTATTTTGATATTTTTTTCAGTGTATAAAGAACGAACATGGGTGCTATGAGGTACGCGGAAGTGGAAACTATGCACGGTCAAAGTATACACTATGTTGCTCAAATTCTGGAACCCTCTGCTTTCAAGTCGGATGTACCAAAAGTTCCTAATTATACATTGTAAAACCAATAGCTTTATTAAAGATGTTGAATAGAAGTATCATTAAACTAATAACCTATAATTCTTACCGTACAAAGATCAACTCCAATAAAAACTCGAAATATTGGACAATAATTCTAGAATTAAGAAAACCTAATGGATTTTTTCTTTCTGCCCTTTTTGAGGAGTTTTCTTTTCAAAAATTCAGAAAAATTTGAAGATGGGAACATAAGTGTAAACATATATTTATTCTGTTCGCTTCTTTCTTGCTAGCATAAAGAAGCTAGCAGAAAAATGCTTGAAGCTCATAAATGAAAACTTCGGTAAAAAAACGGCTAAAGGGAGGCATAGGGTTAGGAGAACATTGTGTTCTCCTCTTAGACATTTTGGTTCAAAACTGTCAACTTTTTCTTAGTCATGATGTGCATTCGGCCGGAAAAGGATATAGATAAAACAATGTATTTTTTCGCAGAATTATGATTTCATTTGAAATACTTTTGAGCACACGAGGCATGGTACATCTACAGGGGTCCGCAGAAATAAGTACACATCTAGAAAGTGAGTTAGATGTGAGTTAGCATGGAGTGAGATCGGGGGTTTCAACCCCCTAATTTTTTATTCATGCCTTTTGCAGTTAACACTTTCTACATGTGTACTTATTTCTGCGGACCCCTGTATATCACATGTTGATACTACAAATACTACTAACGGACAAGTGCAAATTTATAAACTTGGTATGTGTATAGCCCACCAATTGGAAAAAGTTATTGCAGTAGAGACATTCACCGAATAAAATTTTCACAGTTGTGGAGCTATTTTTTTGTAATTGCACGAGGTTTTAACGACGGCGTAAAATGCAATTGATCCCGAATGTTGATGTGTTTCAGAGAGAGTCTAGTGAGTATTGTGGCGAAATCGGTTTTCGAAAGAAGGATTTCGCAATAATCGGGAAATGATAATGTCCCTTGTACAGGATGAAGGTTTCCTGTTTAAGTGATAAGGAAGGAAAGAAAACCACTTAAATGTTGCTTGTGGTTTTCCTATCACGAAAGTAATAAAACTGTATCTTTCCTGTGTCTCGGGAGAGGAGGGGGGCAGTCTAGGTTCACGCTTTGTGGAGTAAGGTTCTGCGACAAGCGAAGTAGAAATTAAGCTTTGTGTAATAAACATTCACTTTGAAGTAACCTCATCTTTATTTGTAAGTTTTCCCGTTCTTGCCTTACCCTATTGTTAAGGAGAAGTTCAGTAAGATAAGTTTGGTTATAAGTGTCTGGTGGAAGTTGACAAATTGGATTCTCAAAGAGAGTGGAGACTGGAAAACTGTTTACACCCCTTTCCCAACTCGGAATAGTAAGTGTTGTGTGTGACAATAGTATCCAGACCGTAGACTCGGTGAGGCTCCATCCTCACTCAGGGTCGAAGTCCCGCGTGGCAAAACACCATCTCCTTGGGCGAGCGGCGGTATTTCCCTCATCCCCAACGCTTACTTCACTCATACCGGTTTCATCGGTATCACCGGTGTCGTCGGTGGGCCCGCCGGCGTCGGTAGTTAGAAAACGGCGTCACGGGGCCCCGGTGACCCCGGAGAGTCGATGCCGGAACATACATCGGAACTCCCCATCGGAAACCACCGGAAAAACCTAAGAAGCTAAATCAGGTAACATCCAATAGCTTCTCGAGAGTAGAGTCCTTAGAGTTAGAAGTAGACAGAGTTTTAGGGAGAATCCCCGGTAGGTAGACACCGGCGGTAGATAGGCCCCGGTAGAGAGGCTCTAGTATAAGAACTCCGGTAGAAAACCTCCGGCGGTAGAAGCCCCCGGGGGATTGGAAACAACAGGGAGACCTCGAGGATATCCCCCGTACATAGACGGTAGGAACTTAGAAATACCAGTAGGAATTCTCCTGTACTACAGAAACTCTAGTAGGTAAACTTAAGGATAGAAACCCCAGTGGACAACCCCAGTAGAAATATCGGAATCTTCTGCGGTAGTACTAGACTACCGGCAGAATTCTTCCGCGGAACGGAATTACTAGAATCTTCTGCGGTAGTACTAGACTACCGGCAGAATTCTTCTGCGGAACGGAATTACTAGGATCTTCTGTAGTACTAGACTACCGGCAGAATTCTTCCGCGGAACGGAATTACCAGAATCTTCTGCGGTAGTACTAGACTACCGGCAGAATTCTTCCGCGGAATAGAGTTACCAGAATCTTCTGCGGTAGTACTAGACTACCGGCGGAATTCTCCCGCGGAACGGGACAGAAGAATCTTCTGCTGTACTGGTAGATACCCAGTGAAACGGAATCCATAGTACCCCCACACCGGACTCACTACTCTTTCCCAGAGTACTTGGTGAGTATAACCCTATCCCAATTTCCAGAACAGAACCGGCGGAATCTTCTACATTAGTATGAGACTACTAGTAGAAATCTTCTGTTAAACTAAATTAGAATCTTAAACCCATTCATTTAATAATCCCCCATAATTCATCCGAGAAGTAACCATCCGCGCCACAATATACTAAATCAATATTTTTACATAACTAAATCCAAAGGTTTTAGTGTTCCAATGTCAACACGCGTAAAGTGTAAATGATATCTATGATATCCGTCCAGTATATTACTGTATTGAGAATCAGGCCACAAATGACGATAAGGAAATATGATAACAATTTTTTTTATGAAATAATATAGACCCAATCTAACCAATATTTCAATTGTAGTGTATCTTGTGGTGAATTGAATTTTGTATCAAAAGTGTAAAGAACAGTGATAAAAATGCTGGATTTACTACAAACAAGTTCAAATTTGAAGGTCACTGTATTAATCGGCGTCATTGGTGTATTAATATTTTTCAAAATATCACCAAAATTTCGTTACTATTTCAAGTTTATGTTCTATTGTTTGTATATATCGACAGCTACAGCTATATTTCTTCCGTTTCTCTTTATAGTTCCAAAAAAACACAGATATTTGAAGTAAGCTTTAATAATATTCGTATATTTTGTAGTTAAAAAAAATCTTTTTTTTTTCTAAAAATTTGGTAAATATAATTTTAGCATATTTCTACCAGCTTTGAGCCCTTTGTCGAAAATACTTGGTATTCAATGGGAAGTGACTGGAAAGGAAGTTTTGAAAAATGACTTCCCATGTGTTGTGGTTTCAAATCACCAGACTATACTTGACGGATTAGGTGAGAAATGCAATTTCAAAAAAATTGCACAAACGAATAATGAGAATTGGATGAAACGAGTGAAATATTCACTATACTCATAACACTATAGCTATAAGATATAGTGTTGTGTATAAAGGCAACAAATTTTAATTAAAAAAATTTTTGTTACTACTTCAAACTGGTTGCTTTAAATAATTTCACAGCTTTCGGCAAAAATTATTTATTTTGCTATAATGACAAAACCAAATTTTGCTAAGCACATTCTACAACGGCAGGGAGATGCAGTTTCTTAATTTTAAGAGTGAGCACCGTAACAAAAGAAAAATTTAAACTTTTTTATAAAGTGAAAAATAGTGTAACTATAAGTACCATAAGTTGTACCATAACAGGAATTGTTGGCCAGATGGTTTGAATATATTTCTCTCCAACGGGAAGTCTTGGATCGTAGAAAGCTGACGTCAAAGTAGACAATAAAAGAGGCTAGATGGCTTGTCGTCCGCTTCTTGCCATTTGACATAATTGAGGCAAAACCTCGCTCACAAAACTTTAAAATGTTAAACAGTGAAAAGGAGTCACATCAACTCTCGACGCAACAGGTGGCTACAAAGCTACTCTTATCTCTTATGTAATTATAATGTATTATTTATTCTAATTAACCAATAAGTAAGTGCTGACATGTGCTCAAAATTTGTTCAAATATACTTCAAATGATGACCAAAGTTGTATACAGGTCATTTTTTTGAGAAATAAGACTGATTCTGTTGTGGTATCTCTGAATTAACCTTTATAGGTGATCAAAAATCAAACATTGGAAAACTATCAAGAAACATGAGTCAGTGGTAATTACCAATCGAAAGCTATTGATATCAGTAATGCCACAAATTTTGACCATTTCACTCCATAGCTACGCGTTATGCTTTCTAAGTCATCAAATGTCAACTACTGGTATTACAAAGTCATCTCGAAAGCTACTGAACTTATAATCTGGATCTAGAAAGTAAACGGTTTACCTTTATATCATTATGAAGTCAATAGTTAAATACAAGACGGATATTTGGATCGTGAAGGTCCCAAAATTTATTTAATTCACCCTTCAAAATATTTGATCGCATCACAGTCTAGTAGTTAAAATTTTATGCTTATTATACAAAACTGAAAAGTTTTTATTATTTCAAACTTCTTGTTTCATGTACTTGAGATAACACATGTGTCTACATAATACAAAAATTGTTAAATACGTACGCAACAATTTTAACAACTTTTTAAATCAAATTAAGAAACAAAATGCATTTTCTGATCAGAAAACGTATCTTCAATTATATCCGCATTAAATTCTGGCCTCTATGAATAGAATCAGCCGTTTAATTAGAATAAATAAGTCATTTGATTTTCGCAAGTTTTAAGAACTTCCTTGTCCAGTTCCTAACAGTCAAGTCTGACGCAGGTGCAGTTGCAGGCAAGGGAGGTGGTATGTTGCCCCCACTGCACAAGATCGCGTATCGTTTTGATTTGGAATGGACTCGGAATCAACAAAGTACAAAGAGAATGCGAAATCGGGTGTATTGGTCTGGCATTCAGGAGTATTTAATTAACCTTGTTTTATAATTTTTACAGCCGTAGGTGAAGTAATGTCGTTGATGCGAGAAGGTAAATTGGTGATTGTTGCCAAACGAGAAATTATATATGTCTTTCCGTTTGGTTTCGTCCTTTGGCTCTGCGGCACAATTTTTGTTGATAGATCAAATGGTGCTGAAGCAAGAGCAAAGTTGAATGCAAAGATGGAATCTCACAGTCAAAACAATGTATGGAACATAAATAGCTGCGCAGCAAGAACATTGCATATGGCAGACTCAATAAAATGCGATGAAAATTCATCAAATTTGCTTCTACGTAGAACTAAAAATGATAAAACCTTGAACACTTTCACCAACTCGTTTGCCGCCAAAACTTCAGTGCTGGCAACCACCAATGTAAGTGACACCCTGGGCAGCTTTTGTAAATTAGTTAAATTTATTTATAACATTAAAATACTGTTTAATTTCATCCACTCATGATCCACTGCGCAAACAATTTTAGTCCTTTAATTTGAATATTTGCTTAATCAAATTAGTTAAATCGGAATTCAAGGATTTTAGATTTTTAAAATCATTTTTAATTAGGATAACTCTCAAAATTTGCATTTTTATCCTAAATTAAAAAAAAAGATCTGAATAGTTTTGTTCATCAGTAAATACTAAATTCTGAATTTTTTTGTTCCAAAACCTACAAATTAATTGAATTGCTCCATAGAGTGAGCGACTGCACAACTTCTTTTTATTGTACGGTATGCTGCAAAGTGCTTAGTCGGAGAAACAGTCAATTTTTGTCAATATAATGTTAAAATTTTATTGCTACTGGTCGCACTCTGTGAGCTAAATATTAAATT
Source organism: Holacanthella duospinosa (assembly GCA_002738285.1). NCBI lineage: Eukaryota > Metazoa > Arthropoda > Collembola > Poduromorpha > Neanuridae > Holacanthella > Holacanthella duospinosa. The sequence continues at coordinate 107,536 of NIPM01000159.1, read as the reverse complement.
ACTTTGAGCGTTTCTGGAACAAAATATTCCTTCATTTAATATTTCCTGAGGATGATGAACATATCCATTTAATTCGGAAATATTTGTAACTAAGAGTAAGCTTTAACAATGCTGTGCAAAAAAAATTCTTTAAGCGGAATGTTGGAAACTTTTTTCACTAATTAAAGCAGATTTTTTAAATTCAATATACTTTAAACCTTTCGTTATTAATTTTATTATACAAATATTCAACTCAAGGATGATATTTTTAATGTAGGGATCATTAGTGGATGCAATTATATGAAATTTTACTGCTATAAATAAATTTAACTAATTTTCAAAACCTGCCAAAGGCATGTTTGCCGGTACTGAAATTTTGGCAGGAAACAATTTGTTGAAAGTACTCAGGGTTTTTTTTTCATTTTTGGTTCTACAGCAATTACAGTGAAGATGCCCCCGGTAGGTCCTGGGTTATCATAGCTTGATTTCCACCAGCCGCAATGTCAAGCATTCGAATAGATTGGACAAAGGCAAATAAGGTATTGTTGTAAGTTACAGGCACTTTGTGTTTATAATCAACTGGAAAGTAGATGAAAAATATGGATTTTATAGAGCAAAAGCTATGTCACCTTGTCACGTGATGACAGTGAAAGTTTATAGGCCTTAAGAAATTTAAATAAAATGATATTTTGTGCTGCTGTTTCAAACTTGGTAATATTCATAAATTATATAATTTAACTATATTATAAGTCCAATTGACGTCACTCTGAATGGTTAATTATGTTGTTAGTTGTTATTAGTTATAAAATCCCTTTATAAACTGGCAAAACTTCAGAATTAAAAATTTTTGAAAATGATTAGCTAAGGAAAATATTTCAATTTCATTAGTTTTATCATCTTGTAAAATCAAAACGTAAACTGCTCTGATTACAATTTATAAGAAAGTTTTATTATTATAAAATTTTTAATTTTCATCACAAGTATAAACTCAAAGTATTTAATAATCCTTTGATAAACCAAATACTAATTCTCAAACTGTTGCTAATTTTGATCATATTTAAGACCTCTTGAGGTCACCAATTGTCATAAAATATATTTGGTTAGACATATTCAACTGGTAAATCTTTTGAAGCCTCCCTGCGATATCAAATAACAACTCATGAACCTTTGAGCACACTGACCAAATTCTTCCCCTCTTGAGGTCACAAAATGAGAAAAATTATTGGTTTACATATGGACAAATTTGGTATGTTTAGGACGCTTTCACAATACTAACCACAAATGCATCAGACGTATAGTACAAGAACCTTATCTATGACCTTTAGATGTCATGAATTCTAACGTAATGCTGTACTTCGAATTTGGAAAAATGTGGAACATATTGGAATTCAAACCATGATTTTGCACACCAGGACGTTACAATAGACAATTTTACTGATTCCTTATATTGAAAAACGTTTCAAACGATACCCAATTTGATGTAAAATTCAATTTTTTATTTACATTTCCTGACTTCTAGCAGTCACAATTATAGTCGCAATAAGTAAGCATGGCATAATTCGTGTTTGGTTTAGTAAGATCTTATCAAGAATACACTAGCTATCTACGTCATATTTATTAAGAAGCTTGACTTTTAGTCATCACTGGAGATCAATTGTGATGCCTAATCTCCCTGGTTGTGGGCATGACAATACCCGTAATTGGCGCCACATTTTTTTTAAATTTTCATAATACTGTCGGATGCTCTCTGCACTGTTTATGCTGCGATAGGATATACTTATTTGGTATGCGTGATAAAAATTTTTTTACGTACAGGCAACCCTCTGGGTATTTCCTGAAGGAACAAGAAAGAAGGAATCTTCTTTACAACCGTTTAAAAAAGGTGCCTTTCACATTGCACTTCAACACAAGCTACCTATTGTGCCAGTTGTCATATCACCGTACACATTTATTGATGACGATCGACCGAGGTTTGATTCAGGTAACGTTTTGAAAAGATTCGTAGCCTAAATAAAGTCAAATGTTATCAAATTTGCTTCGATAGGAAAAATTCTGATGTCAATTCTCGAACCAATTCCTACTACCAATATGGAGACACATAATTTGAATGAGTTGGTGGAAAGTACACAAAGCATCATGGAGTCTGAATTTCAACGTCTTAATAAGCGTGTACTCGAACAATAGGAAAATATATTTGCTTCACCAAAAATCTTGTTATATAAACACAACTTCAAATAATTGTTATTTAATTACATTTACTTTGATGCAGCTACGATTAAAAAAATTTTAACTTAAAAAGCTCATTATTCAAGAAAACAATTCTCGTAAAGTACAGAGTTAGCACGGTTTGGTTATCCGTACAAACAAATCAAATTTTCNAGAGTTAGCACGGTTTGGTTATCCGTACAAACAAATCAAAACTATCAAGGCGAAGCCAATAGATGTTGCTTAGCACAAAGTGTAGGAGTTTCATAGCTAAAAACTTAGGTAACAAACTCCATATTTAATTCATAATTTTTTCCCACATTTTAATTAGTAAAAGAAAAAACACTTGCTTAATAAATCATATGTAACTTGCCACACTATCTGTCTGTTTTACCACAATACGCCTGAATAGGTCAAATATCAGTTTGCCTTTTTAGTTGAGAAGTTGCAGGGTATCATTCTAATTTCTTGAATTCTCATTTGCTGTAATTGCTCTCCTCTCCATCACACAACTGACTAACCTACAATCACCCATAATTCGTATATTTTTTGTATCAAACTCTCTTTTGTGAGTGATTGTCGAGTAGTTAATAGAGTACTTGTAATAGTTAAATAAGAAAACTATGTTAACTGGAAGCTGGATCAACACCTTTTGATGTTTTGTTATTTGAATCTTTGTCTATTGGTTACCCTCTACCTGTTTTGAAGATTGGTGAAGAGAAGACAGGTTTATTTTGTAAGCTAGCTGTTATAAATAGTGTTTCTAGTCCACTTAACCATTCATTGGGGAAATAAATTATGTTATCAAAAAATTCTAAAACTAAATTTTCACAATTCAAATTAAAGTCTTCAATTTGAAAATTTTTTCTGTTAGCTTCAAAAATTGCTAGGTATTCGCCCATTCTGCTTTAAATTATACGTTCGGACCGAAGACCTGAAAAATTACATAAACTACACCAACTCTACAGATCGCGGTAAAACACACGCTAGACGCTTTTCTGAAACAAATTGTTACATAGTTATTGCTTGTAGATATCTTATAGTAATAATATTGATTTTCACCATATAATATAGATCACACATGACGAGGGAACTCAGAACGCATCAAAAACATCTTAAAGCCTTCTTTTTTCCTGTCATCCTCTAACTGCTTTACGTAAAAGTTGACCTATCTTAAAATGCTAGGACTGTATAGATCCGATAAAAATACAAATGTCAAAAATGTCCATTTGGGATTAGTTGTTTATCAAAGTCCTACTTGAAAGAACACGAGAAATGCTTGATGCAGACAACAAAATTGTGACAGTATTGAACTAGGATTGACAGAAGTAGAACGATATGAAATCACAGTGTAGCTGAAACCTTACACAATATCCTATCTTGATTTGTCACACCAGGCTGACACTTCAGTATGGAGTAATTTAACTTTACATGCAACATGAATTTCCCCAATTCAGTAATTTGGGAACCAAAAAATATATATATAAGGTTTTGAAAACAAAATTAATCAAACTTGTAAAGCGCAAATGAAATCTAGAAGTGGATTATATATTAATAATGTTTAAAATTTTTGCATTTACGATTATTCAGCTTTCAATTTTTCCAGTAAAAGGTCTCACAATATTTTCCAATGAAACAATTGACCATACATTTCAAATTTTGAATTCTGAACATCTTCTAAATTGCTACATTGTGGAAATTCATAGCCATCGTGGTGTCGGTTTTGGAAAGTCGAGGTAAGTCGACCAAACTATTACAATGCTTTTGCGTCATGCCACCAAGCTTCTGTCTTATAATCGAAGAGCTCAGTACTTTATTTCAAAACTGTGAGCCAAAACTTTGTCTTATAAACGACTGACCTTGTAAACGTTTTTCACTGTATAAGTAAACACTAAAGCATAACATTTTTGTCTAGAACCAAAAAATAACATTAAATCGTACAGAGCTGCTTCGCATCTTACTAGAATCATCGCCGCTAACTAATCAATTAACTTTATTTTGTCTCATATGAGCACTGTTGTTCTAATCGTATTGTGAGTAACTTTTACTTATGCCTCAAATAAACAATGGGATAATGTTGTATATAGATAAATACATCCAGTAGATTTTGCAGTAATTCCAGACAATTTTTTGTTGTTCTTATGTATGTAGAATTCACCATATTTAAGTAAATAAATTTCTACGATATCTATGCAACACTCCGGACAACTATTTTGCACGATTACACTACTAGGGGAATATAGGACAATCAATTATGTCCAACTAGCATTCTAGAAACCAGTACTCATGTCTTGCCTCCATTGGTAAAACTAAGTAATTTTTGTTTCTTCGACATTAGTAACAAAAAGTTTTGTTTTGTCAGCATACTTTGTTTTTAATGATTCCTCTCACTTTGTGAGAAACAAGGCATGTTACGTTACTTTCATTACAACAGAAAGTTGCTCTATATATCTCTGTAGTCCTATGTGTCTTTACTTGGACACATATGTCTCCATGTAGCTCTATATCGCTCTATATCGCTCTCCATGTCATCAAATGTTTTTACCCTGCATAGAAAAAAAAACTAATGATCATGTATGTAAGCCCGTAGCATGAAATACTTTCCTAGTATATGAACATGGTATTTATGAGTTTGTGATATAAGAGACAAGCAAAAAGAAACAGGAGAGACAGCTTCGAACCAAATTTCCCCACTCTCATTTATATTCGTTGTCCTCTTCTCTACAGCTCTTGAGTTGCTGTTGATGAAGTAAAGTCTATTCAGAGTTACCCCAGGTGCAGGTTCAGGTACACAGTGAACCTGAATCTACTTGGAATATTCAGCTTGAAGTTTTCAACTTACTTTGTATACCTGATAATGAACGTTCAAGGTGCAGATTCAGGATCTCGTATTTTGGAACCTGAAAAATCAGGTTCAGATGCATGTTTCAGCTTAATGACACTGAACTTCGAACTAATTAAAATGGCAACTAGAAAAGAAACAAAAAAACTCCAAACAGGTTAAGGTTCCATTGCAAGTTTCAGGTATACAGGTGACTTGCTAAATAGAATATTCAGGTGCAGGTCTCGGTTGGATTTACATCTAAGAAATCGTATCCATGTTCAGGTTTATGACATTTAAAACCTACAAAGCAGGTACTGATGCAGCTTCAGGTTTTAGTTCTTGAAGCGGCTGCAGCAGCTGCAACTCTGGTTTCTACATTTCGTTCTACACAAGCTTGTCATATATTATCTTTAATTCTGTTTATGTTTGACATCTAAGCTAAGCAAAATTGCCTTGCGAATCCAAGAGCCATGAAATACTGAAAGACAGATAAACAGGAATTAATTTAACGTTTTTTGCCTAGGAGTTTTGAATTTTGAATTTTGAATTTGAAAGTAATTTATTACAGTGTCAATAGCATCATTTTTAGTACAAAATGGTAATATACTTAGACACTCCCACTTGCGTAGGCCTATTTTACTTAACCTAAAAATTAAAGTTAAAATTATAAAGAAAAGTGATTTGATCACTAAACAGTATTCATATTCAAATATCTAAAATTCAAAATCCATATTTTTGGCTATATTGGTCTCAGATATTGATTTGTTGGTAAATTTAGACACTGTATGCATTGATTCTGTCCATCATAACAAATTTAGCAGCCTTTTCTTTAAATTTGGAAAAATTATTAAAATTATGGACCATACCTCTGTTTGAGAGTAAGAAATTGTTCCAAACCTTGATCGCCCTATAGAGAAAAGAATTTTTGAAAGTTTCAGAGTTATGAGTGAAAGTATTGATAAAACCTTCAGTAATACTTGCTCTTTCAGCATCCTGAATAATTAAATTTTCACTCAGGAATTCAATTTTATCAGTGAAGAATATATGTTTATAAGTCTGAATAAGTAAGTAGAAGTCTATTCTCTCCGAAATGGAGTGAATATTACAGATCTCATATAGGTAGAAAAGATCAGTGTCATTAAAAGTGATAGTATTGTTTTTTTTTAATCTTGAGTTGTAAATAACTCTAGTAATAGTTTTGTGTTTTATTTTGGAGTAGTTAGGATAAAAAAAAGACAGAAGCAGTCTATTAATTTTGTTTTGAATGCTTTGAAGTTTGATTTTTGATTGTATAGCCCAAACTGTAATGCAATAATCAATTTGCGAAAAGACAAAAGCATTCAAAAGAATTATAAATATGTTCTTAGTAAATGATCTTTTTAACCTTTGAAGCTTAGCGCAGTATGACGCTACTTTAAGATTTATCTTGTTGAAATGATCATCGAATAATAGATTTGAATCCAAGGTAATGCCTAGATATTTAAAAGAATCAACAAATTTGATATTTAAATCGTTAATTTTAAGACTTGGGACGTGTTGTAAGTCAGATTTGTCGTTTGCTTTTTTGAATACCATGAATTCAGTTTTATCATAATTCATTAGCATTCCTGTATTTTTACACCAAATATCTAAATTGTTCAACGCTTTAGCCAATCTGCCCATACTTATAGCAAGATCGGAATCGAATGAGAATAAAGCAAGGTCGTCCGCATACAAAACCAAGTAGACAAGAGGANTACTTATAGCAAGATCGGAATCGAATGAGAATAAAGCAAGGTCGTCCGCATACAAAACCAAGTAGACAAGAGGATCATTTATAATAGCTTCTAAATCATTGATAAATAAGGTAAATAGCATCGGTCCAAGGATTGAGCCCTGTGGTACTCCACATGTAACACTATATTGTGATGAGAGTTTTCCGTTGATTTTAATTTTAATAAATCTATTTGATAGATAACTTTTGATTAATTTGGTTAAATCAGTATCTATTTTTAACTTTTCGGTTAAACAATTTATAAGAAAATTATGATTGACCGAATCAAAGGCTCTTTTGAAATCCACAAAAACGACTGGAACTTTACCCTTCTTAATATCTATCCTCTTATAAATAAATGATGNGGTAAATAGCATCGGTCCAAGGATTGAGCCCTGTGGTACTCCACATGTAACACTATATTGTGATGAGAGTTTTCCGTTGATTTTAGTTTTAATAAATCTATTTGATAGATAACTTTTGATTAATTTGGTCAAATCAGTATCTATTTTTAACTTTTCGGTTAAACAATTTATAAGAAAATTATGATTGACCGAATCAAAGGCTCTTTTGAAATCCACAAAAACGACTGGAACTTTACCCTTCTTAATATCTATCCTCTTATAAATAAATGATGTTAGCGACTTCATAGCAGTATCGCAAGAACGACCTCTTCTGAAGCCATGTTGATGAATACAGAAAAGATTGTTACTATTTAGATAGTTAGATAATTTGAATTTAACAATCCTTTCAAAAACTTTACTTAGAAAAAAGGTACTTGTTATTGGTCTGTAGCTAGACGTGACATTGATTTTCCCTCGTTTTTTATAAAGTGGAAAAACTATGCCACATTTCCATGACTCCGGATAAGTACAGTTAACAAAAATTAGTTCAAAAAGATGTTTAAGTAGAACTAATAACTCAGATGCTGTTATTTTCAAAAATTGAGGAGGAATTTCCATAGTTAGATCTATAGCTTTAGGTTTTGTACTAGAAATAGAATCTAGNCAGATGTTTAAGTGGAACTAATAACTCAGATGCTGTTCTTTTCAAAAATTGAGGAGGAATTTCCATATTTAGATGGAGGAGCTCTTTATTTCTTTGCTCATATTTAGCTACCTTAGCTATTTTGTCTGAACTTGAGTTTAGGCTTAATAAACTTTAATTTTGGACACACTGTACATGTCATGAGGAACATATGACTATGTCGGATATGCGAGACAAAGTATTATGTCAATGCATCATGGATTATTACGGGCAAAAAGGTAATTTTGCTTGATGCAAAACGGCAAATATGCTCCCGGATGCTATTTCTATGTGGTCACTTAGAAATAGGTTACAAATCCCTACTCTACATATCTCAATGGCTTATTTAGGTTCACGGTTTTACGAGTACAAACTAAAAAAATTTTTCTTCCGTAGGTCAGAGCTAGCTCCAACAATTTACATCAACATTGAGTCAATGACCTCTGACGTAATACTACGTCTTGGGAAAAATCAAATTATCCAACATCAAAGGCAATGTGTTACATTTGTTATTTTCCTTGACGAGTTTAAAACAAAATTGCAATTGGATTCAATTTCAAACATGTTTGGAAAATCAGAGCTTCAAGCGAACGCAAGGAATTCATTTCTAATTTTCCACGAGACAGCAGATCATCGAGTTGAAGTGGCCTCATCTTTGCTTGGGTTTGAATTTCAAAACTATCCAAACAGAATTCTTATTCGAACTGGCAAATCATCACAAAAAGTCTATCGATTCTGCTACTATTGTTTCAACAATGGCAACCCTGGATTTCAACTATTGGATTTTAAGGATCAAAAAAAATTTTCTTTTGAAAATCTATTCCTAGACGCAACTCGAAATCTGAACGGTCATACACTACATTGTACCGCACCTCCTGCTCCTCCACTTGTAAATTTGGTTCCATCTACCATAACACCAGGAAAGTTAGAGATAGTTGGAATGCAAGAATCAATTCTAAAATCTATTGCACAGAAGCTAAATTTTACTTTTACACTTAAAAAGGCATCAGGTGGACTCACAGGAACTCAGTTCTCTAACGGCTCCTGGAATGGAATTATGGAAGAAATTTTGAGTGGCAAAGCCGACATTGGACTCTCTGTTGCCACTTCTTACGAGAGAAACAAAGAGTTTGATTTTACCTCACCAGTTTTTAATGCATTTCTTGTTTTAGTTTCAACAAAGCCAAGCCCATTTTTCAACTGGGAAGCCATTTTTTATCCATTTAAACGTAATACGTGGCTAGCCATGGCTGGTTTTACATTTTTTAGTATTACATACTACAAAATTTTACATAATAAGGCCATGACGTACGAAAACTATCCAAAGAAAAAAACAAATTCAAAAATGCACAAGAAAAACAAATTTAAGGATCAGAAGTTGAAACTTTTTAATCAGAGAGGCAAACAATTTGGTCATACAAATTCAACGCAACCAAAACTATGGGAAAAGATATTAAAAAATAATTGTATAACAAATTCTAGTCGAAATATATCCCGAATTGACAACACTTGTAGAAGAATTGCTACAAAACATAAAACTAAATCAAATTTTGGTCACAATAGGGTTAATCAGAATGCTGTAGAATGTAATCCTCAAGTTGAAATGCAAGGTAGAAACAATAATAACATGAAAAAAAATCCGGAAGTAGAAAGAATCAAGAAAGCATCAGATAAAAAAGGAAATGGTTATAAATTGAGTCTATTTCAAGCGACATATCTCATAATTGGAGCACTTCTTGAACAAGGTGTACCTTTGACGTTTTCAACTTTGCCTTCAAGAATTTTTGCAGCTTTTTGGTTCCTTATTGCCATTGTCATCACTTGTGCATACAGGTAACAAATTAATTTTGTTTTATTATGCCATATAGCACCTAGTAATAAAACCTACACACTTGTTGTTTTCGATATAGTTCTCTATCTAATATTCAGAGGCAGTGGAATGTACTTGAAGCCCATGCATTTCATTGCGTTCATGAAAACTCGCAAAACTTAAAACTTTTAAAAACTTCTAGCTTTTGTTTGAGAGTTATCGTAGAATTTCAGTATTTTGTATGTCATACCTTATTTTTCAATCGATTTTCTGAAAGTGTTAAGATTTAGCTAAAAAGAATAGTTTTTGAGACAAATGACTACAAATTTGTTAACGCTGTGCTGTTTCTAGCAAAGAACAAAGTCTAAACGTAGGTTTTATCGCGTCCAGATGTAGGTATATATGCGGAAAACTTGAAGTCCCAAACAAATATTATCAGTTCAACATTTTGAATTTTTTATTTGTATTTTTTGTTACACTAGATCAAAACTATTTCTCTTTCTCACTTTTCCTACTGTTCAACGTCCTCCAGCAACGTTTCAGGAACTGTCACTTTCAAAGTATAGATGGGGTCTAAAGTCATTAGGAGGCGTGGGATTACTTTTCATCACTCAATCACCAGTCACACACGTCAGATACATTGGAGAAAAACTTGAAATTTCGACTGACAAGTATAGCTGTCTTGATCAAACAGTAAAATCAAAATTTGTTTGCATCATCTATAAAGCCTACATTGACTACATGATGGAATTACGTTATTGGAACATCCGGAGGAAATTTTTTATTTCCGACTACTTGACGCCACCTGTGGGTTCTAGTTGGGTACTGAGGAAGTATTCTCCCCTCACTCCAACAATTGACAAATTCCATATGGGCCAATTTGAAATGGGTCTGGCGGATAAATATATCTATGACTATACACAAGGTGTTGCAAAAATATTTCGTATCTTGGCACGCAAACCCAATTCGAGTGTTGAGANTGGATCAAACAGTAAAATCAAAATTTGTTTGCATCATCTATAAAGCCTACATTGACTACATGATGGAATTACGATATTGGAACATCCGGAGGAAATTTTTTATTTCCGACTACTTGACGCCACCTGTGGGTTCTAGTTGGGTACTGAGGAAGTATTCTCCCCTCACTCCAACAATTGACAAATTCCATATGGGCCAATTTGAAATGGGTCTGGCGGATAAATATATCTATGACTATACACAAGGTGTTGCAAAAATATTTCGTATCTTGGCACGCAAACCCAATTCGAGTGTTGAGACGTTCGACTTGAATATGAACTATATGGTAGAGGACGAAGGAACGAAACCATTGAAATTAGTTAATTTATATGGACCTTTTTTCATACTATTCTTTGGACTTTCTGTTGGAATAACAATTTTCATTATTGAAATTTTACAACATGCAGCGGCGACTCAATCTGCGAATGCGTACAATCGTAGAGCGAGAGGAGCAAACTCAAAATTGGGTGCGTCGTTTGGATTTATAAGCCGAAAAAAGTTATCCTGAAAAAAGAGAATAAACAAGAGAAGAATGACAGGAGAGGAAAAAGTGGGTTGGATTGCACCAAAGGGGACCCAATATTTTCCCACTTAGAAAAATTTCACAATCATGTTATGTGTCCCTCTTGAGCGATGAAATGACCTCTACAAATGTTGCTTAGAATAGTTCAGTGACCAACTTTTCCTAATAAAATTTTTCTCTGTGATCACTTGTTCAAATTTTTGAAAATTTTGAAAATTTAAAAAAAAACATTGAAAAATTTCACAATCATGTAATGTGTCCCTCTTGAGCGATGAAATGACCTCTACAAATGTTGTCTAGAATCATTCAGTGACCAACTATTCCTAATGACATTTTTCTCTGTGATGACCTACTGAGGTCAAGAATGATTGGATTTGACCTAAAGGGGGCCGTGAAAATTTCTAAGTTTGTAACATTAGATTCCCC
>NIPM01000159.1:79897-95824 GCA_002738285.1 Holacanthella duospinosa | reverse complement strand
AAAAAGTATGAAAGTAAAAGTTACTCGAGTATTTGAGTAGAGTAACTTTTGTAGAGGTCATTTTGCTGGTTATGAGGGAATATAAGTGGTCACCTTGACCTCTGACTTCTTGAGGTCACCGCAGAGAAAAAGTTTGTAAGCAAAAGTTACTCGTGTCACTGGATTGAACAACCTTTGTGGAGGTCATTATATTGGTCATATAGGGCATGAAATAAATTTTGTACTTAGAAAAATTTCGAAATGGGGAATCTAATGTTACAAACTTAGAAATTTTCACGGCCCCCTTTAGGTCAAATCCAATCATTCTTGTCTTCAGGAGGTCATCACAGAGAAAAATGTCATTAGGAATAGTTGGTCACTGAATGATTCTAGACAACATTTGTAGAGGTCATTTCATCGTTCAAGAGGGACACATAACATGACTGTGAAATTTTTCTAAGTGGGAAAATATTGGGTCCCCTTTGGTGCAATACAACCGAAAAAGTGAGCTGCATCGAAAATGCTTGGTAGAAGCATAAAGCAATAGGTGTTTAAACTATCATTGTAGAATCAAATAGAGGCAAAATATAGATATATGATTCTATGATCATAGATTCAAGCTAAAATTCAGTTGGAATCTTTGGGCAATGTTGTTATACTAGGGTCGGAAATTTAGGTGAATGCAAAACAAACACAAAATTTCTATAATCCTGCAATACAAAATACAAATATGAATACAAAATTTGGTTGGAATCATTGGGAAATATGACTAGAGTAACGTCTAAAGCTTTTTGATTTCAAAAAAATAAACAATAATTTTCTAGCTGTTGTCAAACAACCATGCGTTGATAAGTCAAGCGAAGGCAAAAAAGCTTGCTTGCCGCCTATCTGATTACAACTCCGCTTTGCGGTGTGCACAAACAGAACCGCCAACGCGCTTCGGTTAAATTTACATGCGCTTCATTATGGTGGTAGATGTAGACCACTTGCACAATTAGTTTATAGAACGCAACAAATTTCATCGTTTGACATTCAGAGGTTATCAAACCTAAAAATATTATTGTACACATGTTTCAGAAATTAGAATTGAAAATCGGAAAATAGAATATTATAATCCTAGAAAATGTCGTCGGGTAATTTGCTTAGTTTAGTGTTCTACATGGTTCTGGCACTCTGGTTCGGAGAGATCTTTATAGTTTAGCACCCAGATCCATCGAACGGCCCAGTTTTTTCAATATTTGGGAGTGTGGAAAGGATTCTGTATCGCCCGGTGGTTAGATGTGAGGAGACTCGTACTCTAACAGTAGCCAAGCGAGGCTTTAATCCCCAGAGATAATGACAAGTATGAGTTAAAACTCTCCTGTGAAATAAGGAGACCCATGGTCCAGTGTAGAAATACACAGGCTACTCTACTTTTTGTCTCACAGGAGCCAGAGTTGTTGGCTTCCCTAGCCGGCTCCTCAATCTGAAGAGCCATGGCTCAATGGCTGTTGAGAATAATACAAGAACTACTTCGTCTCATATTCTGAAATTCTAATCCAAAATATGAAATGTCCCAACGAACAAAAATTTGAACGCCGCAGCACAACCAGATTAAAACGGTTCATAATAATTACGGTCAAACTTTGGCACGTATCTTAGATCATTAAAATTACAGAACAAAAAAATTTATTCTGATAGCTCGGAACCAGAGCCATGACAAAGACTCAAAAGCCATGCATCCGAAGCCGGATGTCGAAAATAAAAGAGCCAGAGCTATGACTATTACTCAAGACAAAATAGCAGTCATGGAAAACACTAGCTCAGCATCACATCCAGAGGAAATCAAAGTCAACGTATGGTTGTACGCTTGTTTTTGTTGGATTGATTTACATCTCGAGAAATGGCTCGCTGTTATCACCTGGAATAATGTTAAAATATGGCTTAAAAGGATTCATCAGTGATTTTACCTTCAAATCTATCATTCGGTTGTAAACGTTATAAGTTTGATTTTGAATTGATTTGGGAAATAGCCAGGTAATTATCACAGTGAATAATTTCTAAATGGAGTTTGGAGAAATTAGTTCAGATATTTCATTTCAAGAGGTAACAAAATGTAACAGTACAACCAAATACTAACTAAGATGACCTCTGGATATTTTNTAGCTGTTATCACCTGGAATAATGTTAAAATATGGCTTAAAAGGATTCATCAGTGATTTTACCTTCAAATCTATCATTCAGTTGTAAACGTTATAGTTTGATTTTGAATTGATTTGGGAAATAGCCAGGTAATTATCACAGTGAATAATTTCTAAATGGAGTTTGGATAAATAAGTTCTGATATTTCATTTCAAGAGGTAACAAAATGTAACAGTACAACCAAATACTAACTAAGATGACCTCTGGATATTTTNGATATTTCATTTCAAGAGGTAACAAAATGTAACAGTACAACCAAATACTAACTAAGATGACCTCTGGATATTTTAAAATTCAATTGTCATCTTACCTGTAGATAGTTCAGAACACTTATACCATAACATACGTTTGAAAAACCAATTTGGAAGAGGGTGTGCAAGTTTTCAGACCAGCTGATATGTTTATCAACAGGTGCACATAAAAATTAATTTGTGAGCAGAAAACATTCTCTTTCTGTGTAAAAGATAGAACGAGAAAAGGAAAATATTTTCCTTTCTGAAACCCAAACAAAAGATGCGATGCGATTAATACAGAAATGACAATATTGAGAACAAAAACTTTGTTTCAGTAGATCTATCAATCAAAAGTGATTCAAATTTATTTATTAACGAATGCAATATAAATGTGCTGAGTTAAAATTTCGAATTATGAAATACATTCGGGCTGCCAAAATTTTGTAATTTGCAACATTGAAGGTTGAGCAAAATGCTAAATAATAACGAAACGTACTGCTGGGGGAATGATTATGTTGCTGCAGGAAAATNTTGAAGGTTGAGCAAAATGCTAAATAATAACGAAACGTACTGCTGGGGGAATGATTATGTTGCTGCAGGAAAATTTCATTATACGTCAAGAAAGGAGCGAATTGAAAACGGTGGGGAAATATCTATATCTCCCCATATTTTATCACAATCTTTAATTATTGTCCGCGAACAGCGAAGCTGGAAGGATTTATAATGCGTACAGTCTGTCCAACCGTCCTGATTTCTTATGCGTACATGAAGCATTTATAGTGCCCGTNTTGAAGGTTGAGCAAAATGCTAAATAATAACGAAACGTACTGCTGGGGGAATGATTATGTTGCTGCAGGAAAATCCCATTATACGTCAAGAAAGGTGCGAATTGAAAACGGTGGGGAAATATCTATATCTCCCCATATTTTATCACAATCTTTAATTATTGTCCGCGAACAGCGAAGCTGGAGGGATTTATAATGCGTACAGTCTGTCCAACCGTCCTGATTTCTTATGCGTACATGAAGCATTTATAGTGCCCGTTGCATTAGACTATGTAATTTCAATTAAATCTAATATATTAAGCCATTTGCATACCGTGATTACAGTTGTCGGTTATTACGACAGATGAAAGCTATTTATCGAAAGTGTGTAAACAGTATTTAACTTTTCTGTTGATCTTTGATATTATATAAAAATAAGCAAAAATCTATGATCCGTACAGAGTTGTCAAGTCTAGGCTTCAAAAATAGATACAGGGAAATCGTTGTTGAACAGTGCGCGTACATATGCAAACTTGAGATAATTTTTTACGTTCACTTGTAGTGAGTTGGTGCTACTCAGAAGAACTACATAGCACCTATTTTGCATGATTTTATTAGGTACAAACAAGAAAATCATTCATATCTAAATAACATACTAAAATGTCATTTATTTGTAGGCAGCTCTAACCGTTTTTTATCTAATTTGAGGTAAAATTTTAATATCTCTTGTTGTAAACAGGTGCAACTCAAATGAAGCNTCTAGGCTTCAAAAATAGATACAGGGAAATCGTTGTTGATCTATCCAGAGATACAGTGCGCGTACATATGCAAACTTGAGATAATTTTTTACGTTCACTTGTAGTGAGTTGGTGCTACTCAGAAGAACTACATAGCACCTATTTTGCATGATTTTATTAGGTACAAACAAGAAAATCATTCATATCTAAATAACATACTAAAATGTCATTTATTTGTAGGCAGCTCTAACCGTTNGAACTACATAGCACCTATTTTGCATGATTTTATTAGGTACAAACAAGAAAATCATTCATATCTAAATAACATACTAAAATGTCATTTATTTGTAGGCAGCTCTAACCGTTTTTTATCTAATTTGAGGTAAAATTTTAATATCTCTTGTTGTAAACAGGTGCAACTCAAATGAAGCATGTAGCATCTATTATGTACGATTTAATTACTAATTGCTAATAATACTGTCTATGAATCAAATTATCATGTATTTATTCATGTATCCATCTATATACTTATTTCTACAAATCAATTTTTGTTCCAATCACTGTTTCGATTCGATTATCTATATATAGAATACTATCTACATATAAATGTATCTATCTCAATCTATCAATATTCCTTTTATGTTCGCGGTTGCTACGGGTTGCTACTTTTTTCATTTACATGTCAAGATTNCTCAATCTATCAATATTCCTTTTATGTTCGCGGTTGCTACGGGTTGCTACTTTTTTCATTTACATGTCAAGATTAGGTGGAAGTCTGCTGACAACCATCTCTAGCCAAAATGTTACATGCTAGATATTCAGGTGTAAGAACAAGTTCAGACACTTGGAGACTAGCAGTATGAGAGTAGCTTTATGGTAGATAGGCATGTCAGATTTAATAATAAATTGTAAGTTCAATAAAAAGGTTACAAAATGGAAGGTTTCAGTGTACAGTGGAATAGACTTCATTCAAAGATAAAAGAAGTAAAGGATTTTAGGACATTACAAACAAAAGTTAATCACTGTCGTGTAAACTCGCACAACATATATAAGGCATATTCAATACAATATGTAACCAAATATGAGTGCATTAAAATATTTCATGAAAATGTTCAATTATTTAAATGTTTTAGCCAATCAGGTTTCAGTAAACTTTGTAGTCGTTTGATTAGCTAAAATGAAATATTTATATGAGCAAATTAAATTTCTGAGTACATACTTAGTCTCATCGTAGGCATTTATCCCTTTAGCTGAATAGTGTCAGACCACAACTTTATGTTGAAATAAACAATTTATGCTAACTTCCCAATCATATTTAACTTTTATATTCTATACTTTAAAAAATTAATTACGTACATGTTGTTTTTGTTACCCGGTAAGATTATTGATTTTATTTGTGGCTAATTTATGATGAAAATAATTAATTTTTAACTTATAAATCAAACCTGTAATCCAGCTAAATTACAATAATTTAGTAAACATGATCGTAAGACCTTTCGATTCCAACTATATTTTACGGCAATACAATACAATTAGGCTACATTATTATATTAACACTATCATAGGTAACACTTCCTAACACGGAATCTTTAAGAAATAACTTTTGGAACATAAATTGAATCAAAGAGTTAAATTTCTTAATTCATTAACTAATCTACAATTAAATTAATTAAATTAATTGAAAGGCAGGAATAGGGAGCTGCTGCTTGATTTATAACATTGCTGTGCTAGACCGTCAAACTACTTGCAAAAACATATATTGCCATATATTTTGCAGTTATAAAAACTGTTCCAATTCACAAACATGTTATCGTAGGTTTTAGCATTTTGCTACTATTGTCTTTCTTAAACTGGAAGTTTTAAGCAATCTAACAAATTGACTCTGTAGCACAATTAGCAGTGTATAAGGTCCGGTTGACCTAAAGACTTGGGATCGTGCTTCACCAGTACAAAATATATGGGTTAATCTTTGTTTCAAGGCTTGGCGGTAAACTTGCTCTACGTCAATTTGGCCTAAATTTATCAATTAGAATTAAAGATTAAATAAAATTGAGCAAGTATCGTAAAATTTTAGAATGCAGTGCAGCATCCGCAAAGCAAAAATGCAATTGGAAGTTTGATAAAGATGTGAAATGCTGGGAAGATACTTAAAGTAAAAGAGTCATTGATGGATAAGGATATTAAGAAAAATGGAGATTGGAGAAAGAATTTTACCTAAACAAGATTCTAGACAACTGTTTGGGGTTTTGAGAACGGAAGAGTTGACTGTTTAAATTTTATCCAAGGAAGGAGGCTTGTGCTCGCCTTAAACTCAAACCAGTTTTGTGTTGGTAACTGTCAATAAATATACATGGAACAAGTAAGTTTGGCAAAATGAAAAATGGTTAGTAAGTAACGAGAAGCTTTAAACTTTCTTGTTTAGACATAAGCTGTATAGCAAAAATATAAAATTACTTTTATGATTTGATAGAACTAGTTTTAGGCTGGTGTAAGGGATAGAAGAAGCTTGCTTGAACAACGGTAACAAAAAAAAGTTTAACAAAAATTGTATTGTTCAAAAAAAGTAGACTGGAATAAAACGAAGAATGAATGGAGAAATAATTAAATGAAGTGTATATAATGATTTCGTGCTTAGGTAAAAAAATAAGGCTTTGTTTCGATACACTATAGTCCATGTTTAGTGCTCTTCAAGTTGGTAGCTATGAATAAAGGATTATTTTAGTGATGAACTAAGGAATACATTGAAGTGCAATAACTTTTCATGTGAGAAGATTATGTCTGTTTCTTGGTAATCATGAACTTCGAGCTGATTTAATTGTGGTTTCTATTATAATAACAGATGTGATGCCGAATAATTCATGCAATTTAATCAGCAATATACAGGGTATTTAACATTTTTTTGCACCCTAGAAAGCATGATGTCATTTTTTCATACTCTATTGCTAGCAGCAGCATGGGTTGGGAGGAGCTACGATGAAATTGGAAAAATAAGGTGCAAAAAATAGATTAAGCACCCTGTAGATCCCTGTTGATTTGTTCAGAAGTAGGTATTCACAACTTCCGTGGTAGACTATATTTTGCAGCCTTAGGGAAGTTTTAGTCTTCAAATTTCTGCCACCTTACATTTTTTGAATGATGCAAGACTTGCTTCTTTGCTTACACATTTTGTAAGAATTTGTCAATCACGTGTGAAAATTGTAGTAGAATTAAATTTTTATTTAGCCAATTTTTCATGAAAAATGGTTTCTAGTTTACATATTTTTACAATTACTGTTGTAAATCTATAACAAGGTTTTCGTCTTTTTAGCAAATTTTTTGCTCATTCTGCTAAGAATTTAACAAAAAATTTGTTGTTGTTTTTAAATCTAGAAATATTCCGTAATACTATATTAATCGTCTACCTTAACAATTTGCTCCGTATACATTATTTGGGCCACACGTCTTTGGTATAAGCATAAAAAACCACCACTTTACAACTGTGTTAACATTGATTTCATTTCTGAGTTGAAATCCTGATTAATTGTGTAAAAAAAATTTCACATGAAATCTACGTAAGCAAAGTTACGAAAGTCAATCACAAGGATAACTTTATAATTAAGATTTTTCATTGCATTATAATAAATACTATCCCAAAAATTTCTAGTCTACTGAAAAACTTTGTTTCGTAAATCTACCCTTGGGAGAAACTCCTAATTTTCTCTCATAGTATAATAATAAACAAACTGATTAAGCACAACATGTTTTCTGGAGAACTTTAATTGGCAATAATTTCACACAAGAAATGACATGAGACCGCAAATAAAAAATTACGGATTGCGTTTTTTTAATAATTATATTCAAAATTGTTGGTTTACCCATACCTAACATAAGGTTTCATTTATCTTGAAACCATCNACATGAGACCGCAAATAAAAAATTACGGATTGCGTTTTTTTAATAATTATATTCAAAATTGTTGGTTTACCCATAGCTAACATAAGGTTTCATTTATCTTGAAACCATCATTTTTAGTTTTTCTCTTCAGTGTGTTTTCTTCAATTTTTAATCATACATTCATTGCTTATCAAATATGAGTGACTCTTTTTTTACTTTTACATACATATTTGCAACAGCTTTAGTTATAATACTACTGCCAAATATATCAGCGAGATGTAAGTATTATTTTAAATTCACTTTTTTTTGTGTATATTTATTAATGTTAGCCACAGTGAGCATTCCTATTCTAATTCTACTTCCTACGAAATATAGATCATGCAGGTAAGTTTTTACTTCAAATTTGTAACACTGTAATATTATTAAAAAATTTTTGCAGACTTTATGGTCCAGCAGCAGCACTTTTGTCCAAGTTGCTTGGTATTCAATGGGAAATTCGTGGAAAGAAAGTATTTGACAAATCTTTCCCATGTGTTATTGTAATTAACCATCAAAGCGCGTTGGATATTTTTGGTACAATTGAAAATTTTTTTAGCCACATGTTTGTAAATGTTATAAAAAGATGTTCTTTTTTTAGTCGGATTTGTACTAAGTTACTACACTAATGTACCGAAATTAATACTAGTTGCCAAGCAAAGTTTACTTTACACATTCTCTTTTGGACTCGCCCTTTGGCTCTGTGGCACAATTTTCGTCGACAGAAAGAATAGCACTGATGCAAAAACAAAACTTAATAAAATAACCGCAGCTTGGATAACTGAGAATGTATGAGTCAACATACCTACTCTTTTTTAAATCAAGTTATCTTTTATTGGTTTCACTCTTATCATTCATAAAAAGACAAAGTGAATCAAACTGAGGCACATATTGTTTCAAGGATGAACATGTGGCACTGTGTAGTAGTAATTCGTATGACCAACTTTACTAAAATTTGATTTTTGAAAACTTGATCTCTGATTTGATTTGAAATTTGATCTGCGAAAATTGATCTTTGACTCCTGGAGGTTACCAAAGTCAACATGGGATTCAACAAAAGCAACTGTTTGGTTTACTTGAAATTTGGCAGAATCATACATCGTGGTCTCATCATTATCAAAAGTTTTACTCCATATTAACTTTTGTAACCTATTGAGGTCAAGAAACAATTTATTGGAACTATGGGTGTTGTTACTTGAAAATTGCTTAACAGGTCACGATGTATGTTTTTGTCAAACTTCAAATAAATCTAACAGGTTTCTCTGTTGAACTCCATGTTAATTTTGGTGACCTTTATAGATCAAGGATCAGTATACACAAAGGTATTTCAAGCAGCAAAGTTGGTCATATGGACAACTAAATAATGGCATTTGTTATTCGTTTAAAAAAGAAGTATCTCAGTTTGGTTACTTTGTGCGATATCCTTAAGGATGAAACCATGAATTTATTTTCTATTTAGGCGGCTTTCTTTATATTTCCTGAGGGAACTAGAAATGCAAAATCATCTTTGCAAACATTCAAGAAAGGCGCCTTTCACATTGCTATACAACATAAAATACCTATTGTTCCTATTGTTGTATCACCGTACACGTTTATTAATGATAAACCTCCAACTTTTAATTGTGGTGAGAAGAATTTTTAAGATTAATAAAGGCTTGCATGCTGAGCCTATAAATGTTTGGCAAAAAATTCTAACTTATTGTTCTAAACTTTCAACTCCACGTAACCAAGTGGGGGTACTGACCTTGACACGGAAAAGGACGCTAAAAGCTATTCTTATCCACTGAAATTTGCCAACCGTTTTGAAGCTCATTCATTGTATAATTACCCAGTTGATTAATGGCATAATTTTTGTTACAGGAAAAAGTATAATTTCTGTACTAGATCCAATATGCACAACCCATTTGGATGTTGATGGATTGGACTCTCTGGTAGAACAAACTAAAAGCATTATGGAAGCTGAATATCAAAATCTTCGGAAATATGTCTTGTTTAAATAATAAGCATTAGTATTTATTATGGAATTAAATTCAAGCGTACATTAAATGACGTCTGTATCCGTCCGCCAAACTATTTCTCCTGTCGGTTTGCATCAGTAATTTGAGGCGCTTAGTGCATGATGCATGGGCTCAATACTATGGATTACTCGTTGTAAAAGATACGATGATATAACTGCCAATGGAACTGATACGTAGAAAACACCAGATAAATTCACTCAAACAAAATATTAAGATCGTAAACCAAGTTTATCCCAACATTATTAAGGTTATGTGCCAATTCTACTCAAGTAATGTTTATGTCATATGTCTTATGTCTTATTTAACATGTTTCGCGATAAGAATTTTGCCAATCGCGATGTGATTTTTAGATATTTAATCATTCCTAGGGACGATTAACAAATATTTAATCAAAATAGATATTTTTTCAATGATCAGGAATGGCGAGTTGAGAAAAGAAAATTAAATTGAGGAATGAAGTATGACCCATACATATGTACTTCATCTCATTCAACAGAGAACCAGCCGACCACTCTTTCTGCTTCTCTGCCTTGCTCCGACGTAATACATTACTAATTTTTTATTTCAATTGCAATTGTACCTTAATGCTATGTAAATGTAAGTGCGATTGAGTCTATGATCGCAAATGCGTGTTTGTACCCACGGTTAAAAATTATCAGTCATTAATAATGTCAAATTCCCTCTCCCGACTCTATGTGTGCGTAATGGTGTGAGCACTAATTCTGTTTAATTAGATTTCTTGTAAAAAAATACTATACTTGCAGCAGAACGCGAAGCACCGACCTTCGTCATGTAGCATAGCCACTAACCCAAGTAGATGTAGTCACGATTAGTTTGTTGAACGAGCAAAAGAATCTATTTTCATTTTCTCATTTCTGTTTGCAATGTAACGACCTTTATTACGGTTATTATCAGACGAAGTATCAATGAGAATTTTGATCACTTTCACAACATGGTCGGTTTCGTTGAGCCTGCATGGCATCAAAAAATTTGAGAAGTACAAGCAAAATTGGAATAAAACAGATGGTAAAAGTATCCAAAGACTCAAGAAATATATAAATTCGGTGTTGCAGTTTTAGCCGTTTGAATCTCTTCTTTTGTCATAATCTCGGAATAAATGAGGAAGAAAAGAAGTGAACATAGTGCAGTACCAGCGAATCGGTTTTTTATAAAAACCGGAAACCCACGATTCGCAGTCATTGTATACAAGGGAACTCGGATATTTCCAAAATTTTCTCGACCATGTTCACAACTTTCCAGGCTTCGTCTCTCAATTTCCAAAATTTCCACTGGACTTACCTAAAAACCAAAGGGTATCCCTAGAAATCAGCACAGTATTGTGTGTTATTTGAACACATAGTAGACAAAACTTGCGTCAAGAAATACATCCTATTTGCCAATACGAATCTAAATACCTGATAAACATAAAAGTGTAGGATCAGTAGTATCCCTTGACGGACATCACTATGGATTGTTGAGTAGAGGTAATTACTCGGATCAATCTGATGTTTAACTCCGTCAAAATTGATTTCCTCTCCTAGCTCACGTTGGATTGTTTTAGCCACTACTAGTTGGCCCTCCTGAAGTGCAACTCCCACTAATTGCTCGTCCACTACTCCACCTCCAAAACCAAGGGACCCATCAAAACGCAAGTGCATCTGAATCAATGGAAATTAAAGCTACACAAATAAATAAGCTTCAAATCGTCTTCAGAGACTCTAAACTATTAATTGACAATACCAGAATGATTGCCCTTCTGTCAAGATCTTGGGATTTGTCCGTGTCCAGGCGCACCAAGGGATAATCTGATTCTGACCAAATACAACAGTGTACTGCATGCACAGCACCATCTACTTTCAAGCTATCTTCGAAAGAAATTAATCTATGAGAATCATCAAGTTCATGAACTTCTTTCAAACTCGCGAATACTTCTTTCACTTCTGTTTTTAGCTTCATGGCTGTTAACACGAACACTACGGGATCACTGCACACCGTTTAAAACGATTCTTAATTTTAATGACAAATAAGTTTGAAAGCTGCCAAGACAAGTCAACGGTGTCTTCCACTTCCGTCTTTCAAAACCTAACAAATTACAACCAAAATGCATTAATAATTTTATANCTGCCAAGACAAGTCAACGGTGTCTTCCACTTCCGTCTTTCAAAACCTAACAAATTACAACCAAAATGCATTAATTTTATGTTGCGAATCTCGTCGAAATTTGCCTTGTTCTATACTACTCTGTTTTTATAATATTAGCAACACAGTAGATAGTAACAAATGCGACCATTTATTCCCAGTTTATTATAAAACCAGTAACCGTTAGATTTGTTACCCGCGTAATTTTTGTGCCAAAATTTTAGTTCTAAAGTAATGTGCTTGATGGCAGCATCACCAACCCACACTACGTCACTCTTATACCCTAGCAACCAGACTTACTTAAATAACACTCTGTATTCTGTTTGCAAATGATGAGAATTAGTTAGAGGACATATTGCAGAAATTATTCTCAGAAATATCACAAACAGGATTTAATCAACAAAGCATACTCGCAGTGTATGTTCTCCAAAAAACTGGAATCTAGATGGACTCTCATACGATTACTTTAAGCTCAATCTTTTCAATCACCTCATGGAAAAAAAAAGGAAACCTTTATTAAATTCTAACCTGTACATACTATTAACCAACGTTAAGTAATAATGTCTGAAACTTGGGAGATCAGCTAGGAGTTTACTCCATCTTTTAATAACATTTAAGATTGTTGAAAGTGAAGAGACATTGAAATAAATCTAATTTGAATTGAATTGAATTGAATAGAATAGTGNATTTAAGATTGTTGAAAGTGAAGAGACATTGAAATAAATCTAATTTGAATTGAATTGAATTGAATAGAATAGTGTTCAAACATCACTAACTAACCAATGACACAAGAGACCAATTCCAGTCCAATTATTCTTGTAATTTGTAAGTTAATCACATATTCTGATGTATCCCAGTGCTAGTGGCTGTTTTCTCTCTAAATATTTTTTGTTTTCATAATATATCCTGCACTGTTGCTTTGTTTCCTCTACTCTACCGTTGTGTTCATGTTTTCTGAAATAGTAGCTTTTTCGTGCTTAGTAGAAAAGATATTATTTCCGTGTACTTATTTCTTCCATGGTCCTTATTTGATACTGGTTGCTACCAACTTTTCTGGAACAAAGTTCTCAGGAATCGGCAGAACTGTTCCAGGATTATCATTTTTGCAATCGTACATACATCATAAATAGAATGAAAAGTTTGCATATTTGAAATTTATTAAATTCATTATCGTTCTGATTCGTTTCGGATTGAAAACTCAGTTTATCGTTTCGTTTCGTATACTTATTGGAAACGAGCGAACTGATTCTTTAACATGACTAATTCCAACTCTCGTAAAACTGGAGAGAAATTTTGATAAAGAATTCGTTTCTTTTACAACACTAAATATTATGAGATAAAACTCTCAATAAAGAAAAAATAAATATTCAGTTNAAGAATTCGTTTCTTTTACAACACTAAATATTATGAGATAAAACTCTCAATAAAGAAAAAATAAATATTCAGTTATTTTCCTTGAGATTCGTTGGGTTAATCAATTCTTGAAATATTGTACAAAACGCGTAGTCCCAACACAAATACCATAAAGCCTCTATTAATTAGAATAATCTATAATTGTCCCAGTTTATGGGAGTCTGAAAATGTGGACAAATGGTTTAGTTTCATTTAAAATCTAATCACCCAAAATCTTCCTGAAAAAGGTTGAGTATCCGCAGAATGTAAAATTTGCTACAAAATTATAATCATGTACAAGACTATTGACTTTAGTTATCATTTACACAATATCTATAACGTTGACCAAACATTAAAAAAAACCTCAAATTAACCTCATCTAAATCCTTTCAAGTCTCAATAAATCTCGGAGCTTATTTTTCCAAAAGGTAAATTACTGCTCGTCTGGATTTACCAACTTCTATTGAGGTGACTGAAAACAAATTCTGTAAAATCTCGATTATAAGACCAATCCTAGTTTAAGACGAACTCTTTTATAACATGCAAATTTTTCTAGCATACTCCAAATCGTAGGTAAGACGAACCTCTTATAAGACGAAGAAGGTTTGTAATTTAAATCAGAAGCAGAGACCATATGTAACTAAACACAATTGTAAAACTTAAGTAGAAGTGTGTGTAACTCCAAACGAAAGATTCAAGGTAAGGTCTACACATGTTGAGAGTTGATGTTGAAAGTTGAAAATAAATTGCCCAGTTATCAAATTATCAAATATTGGATGGCAACTAAATGGAAAACGTATACTCCAGTTTTTCCTGAGAATCGGAAAAACAACTGGCTGCTGGAACGTAAAAATTGCGATACAAAAACACACTGAATTGGTTGCTGTCAATCTAGCTGTTTGCAGAAACATTTGTAGCCGTCTGAAGTTTCGATTCAGAACTTTATTACATTAATCACAAAAGATATAAAATGATGCAAAACAAATTGATTTCACTCATAAATAGGTGGGATCAACTGACAGGAAGATAACTTTCCCCAGTGTACATGCGACTGGCTATTTATTACTTGTTTTTATGCAGGTTTTCTCAAGAGGTTTATAGTGCAATTTGAAGGTATTCCAAGAAAAATTATTTTTCGAGACACTGGCCACATATACCCGATATTTGTTGTAGTGTCATATCATCATGTAGGATTTTGTTTAGCTATCATCAAGAAAATTCAATTAATTGGAATAGATGAAGCATCTAGATTCGCATAAAACTTAAATATTCGAGTCTGATTCGCTCATGTATTACTTCAGATTCAGATAGACGATGTATTTTTACTTCATTTTACATATTTCTCTCCACTGCTTAATTATGTCTGGCAAGTTTTGATTTTGGAATTTGTTCCCCTGATTTATCTTCCATTTATATATCCTCCATATCTTCTAACTTATATCTACAAACTTTCGTCCTCTCAATTTGAAACTTGTGATAACGTGGACAAGTAACCGCAGGAACTCTTGAGCCCAAGGTTTTAACTGTACCTTGCTTTTCTCTCAACTAGTTCGTTTAACCAAATCCTTAACGTAAACCCGCAATATGCCAGTATTCAAAAAAATTTACATGGGTCCAGACTTTAAATAAGGTTGGCAGTGCGCATTTAATATTCGAATAATTATGTGAACGATCATTGCGCACGTCCTATGCTTAATGCGCATGCTAACATTCACTGCGTACGTACAGTGCGCGCATATAGTGCGCACTGCACGGGTGAAACTGCTTGATGCATGGGCTGTCCTGTAGTGAACACCTCAATCTGATCTATCCATTAGTTCTAGAAATATTCGAATTTTTATTTAACATGTAAAATACCATAAGGCAAAATTGGAGTCTCGGAAAAACGTTGAAACCATTAACTAAAACTTGACGGTTATGCCTCACCAAAATTGTCCGTTCCCAGTGCATGGGCTATCGATAAGTGAAAGCCGCAACGTGATCCATCAAATCGTTTTTGAGTTAGAGCATAGACGGGCTGACAGAAAAGATTCATAATGTGTTTGCAACTAGGGTTCCAAATGACTCTGACTTAGTGACTCTGAGCCACGTGACTGATTTTGACTCATCGATTTCTCGGAGTCACTGGTTTTTGGTGACTCTGACTCAATAGAGAAATGGGATCACTTAGTCGTGACTCTGAGTCACCTGACTGGTGACTCTTGCTTTTCCAAAGTGACTCTGAGTCGTGACTCACTACAAAGAGTCATGACTCCCAAGCAACAAAGCGTTACTGCTTACATTTTGCCATTTTTGTATTACCCAATTCTTTTCAACTCCTGCAACCCATAACAAATCTGAGAGTGGGAGTTTGCTGCCGCGCAGCTCGTGTTTAGTTTGAAGCACACTTGTAACTTACACCACTACACATCGAAATCGAACTCTAGATTTTAATAAAAATCTAAATTCAACGCTTCTAAAATTTCCAACTCACAATGAGAATCGAAGTAGACAATAACCATTTGAAATAGAAATGTAAGTCGAAATCAATGATTTTAAAGAACCACGAAATCTAAACCATAATTCATATTTTTAA
>NIPM01000159.1:20448-79619 GCA_002738285.1 Holacanthella duospinosa | reverse complement strand
AACACGGTTGTCGCCACCAAGGGAATGTGAGACAGGGCGGAGTAATGTGGTTGCGAAGTTGGATCATTTACTGTAAATCCATGGTTTTAAGTTTCTCAAAATCGAAATCCATAACATTTCAGGCCATTGAAATAATTGCCGAAATTGATATATAAAAAAGATCTAGAGATAAGTTTCAAGCATGTATAATAAGACGGAGTTTTCTTAAAATAGGCAAAGTTTTATACTTTAAAAAAAATAAAAATTCATAACTTTAAGATACTCGAATTCGAAATCCGTTATTCGAAGAAGATCGAAATCAAAATCGAAATTTAATTCTTTTCTAAACTTTTCAGCCAAAATTGAAATCGATGTTTAAGTCTTGGTACAAACTGTAAGCTAAATCGAAATTCAACATTAATCATTCTAAATCGAATTCCAAAACTTTTCAGTCATTCGAAATTTTGAACTTAGATTTCAAGCTATTTTTGGAAGTGCGGTTTTATAAGTTCGCAGTAAAAATAACTTAATTGAACAAAGTCAATAAATAACAAAAGTTCAAAACATTCCGATGTGTTCAATCATCGATTAATTTGATAGAATTGACACAAAGGATCAGTGTAAATATTGAAGATGAGGTAATTTAATTTTAAATCGGATCAAAAATAAAGAATAATTTCAAAAATTTATTTAAGAGTCTAACCGAAAAGAGCAGGTAACTTAGCGTCTTTGTATCACTCATTTTGAGCTTTGAATATGTGTCATTCTCATTCTCATTTTACTGTATAAAGAAAAAAAAATTTCTATAAATCTGAGTCACTGAGTCATGACTCTGAGTCAGCTGACTCTGACTCACGCTGCAGGAGTGATTCTATAAGAGTCACAGAGTCATTAAAAGTCACGACTCTGACTCAGTGTCAAAATGGGAGTCACCTGACTCTGACTGAAGAAAATGGGAGTCATTCGGAACCCTATTTGCAACATATAATAAAAGGACAACGGAATATTAATTACCTTCTAGTTTGGATTGTAGACAATCCGAATTGTATGATGGATGTTATTTTCTAGTTAATCTTAACTTTGTTGTATATTTTTGTATTCTTTGGCTAGTCAATTTGTATTTGATACGATATGTAATATAGTCTAGTAAATAAATTCTTTGTATTTATTCCGAATTGCACTCAAACTAAATGATAAAAGGAGAGATCCTATTTGCCTTAGTTAATTCCCCAAACACTGAACAAAAATCCCGTTCCCTCATTATTTGCGAATAGCGAACAACTTCATTAAGTAATGTTTTTTGTCTCTAGCAGCCGAGATTTCCATATCAGAAAAACCTCGGTGCCNAGCCGAGATTTCCATATCAGAAAAACCTCGGTGCCCAATTGTTTTTCAATATCTTGCAAAAATTTATTAATTAAATGAACAACTTCTGCGGTCCTCTGTTGTGCCATGTCTCCAATTAACTTTGTGGCTAATTGACAATCTGTCGGAAAGAAATAATCTCGCCTGTCAGGTGCTCAAATAACCATAGAATGCGGTGACAAAGGTTAAGTAGGTTTTAGTAATGAAATGTGCATTAATATATTGTAACATTTACGAGGACACAACCCTAAAGATAAATGAGGACAGGTACACACAAAATGACATAAAATGAAATATCACCCCTAAAAATTTTAATAAAATGAATACACACACCCATAAAAAAATATAAAATGTATAATAATCCCATAAAATCACATAATATTAGAACGCATCCATAAAAAATGCATAAGATGAGGATGAGCTCATACCCATAAAAACTAAACATTGCCACAAATAAGGACAAACCCCTAATGAATTTCATAAAATCTGGACATATCCTTAAAAAATTTCGTAAAATGAGTACGTTCCCATATGAAATGTCATAAACTAAGCACATCCGTAAAAATGCCTAAGAGTATTCTTCAAAAACATGTAGATAGCAATACGTAGAAAAGCGCGAAAACAAAAGAATGTTTCTTAGATAAGTTGAGATAGTCGACGTGATGTTTTTCATTGTCATGTGAGTATCAAATCGAACACCNCGACGTGATGTTTTTCATTGTCATGCGAGTATCAAATCGAACACTAACCCCATGTTGCCAAATCTCGAACTAGAGTTTGGCAATCATAAAAGGTCTATGTAGATTAGATCAAAACCATGAGTCAACCCTTTTCTCCCCTTTCGTATAGATCGCTCCTCCCATTTTCTTTTGACATACAATCGTTGATACGCAATTTCAAACTCGCGCGACAGGAAAAATTTCAATAGTCTGGCATTCCCCGGGTTGAGATAGGTATATAGATGATGTATAGATACGCAGTTAGATAAATGGATAAAGCGATCGGATGGAAACCAAGATGAAAAGATTGCTAGATAGATGAATTGAAAGATAGATGTAGTTGGATAGATAAATAGTTTGATGGAAGGAAACATGGGTAGATAAATGGATAGAGATATAAGTAGATGAATACAGGGGGTGACAGTACAACACTTAGATGGTTTTGAGGAAGAAACTGTCTTGGAATGACGTCCCTGTTATGCACTTCGAATTCCCTGACATTTCTCCTAATGCATTTTCATGACTTCTCATTGAGTATTTGTAAAATACCCCGTTCTGGAATTCGGGTAAGTAATACATTACTCGACTGGAAATTTATCACCCCCTGAGATGAATAGATGGGTAGATAAATGATCATATGGATGGAAAGATGAATAAACAGCGGATAATGGATAGCTGTCAGATAAGTAGATAGATTGATAGATTGATAGATTAATAGATGGATGGATGGAGAGATAGTTCATTAGATAGATAGATTATATATTATTAGCATCCCAAGAAGCAACCTTGTTATTTTTTATCGCCTTAGAAACACAAAAAAAACATGTAGAAACATTTTACTACCGCGTACTTTATTGATCTGTATTACAGTTAATATTTTTACAACTCTCATTGTTCACCTTCACTAACGCTTGTAACACTTTTGAATTCGGCTGAGTCTTTCCCCAATCTAATTATAATGGGAGTTTGCACTGATTTTATAAATTGACGTCCGATGTTTTTCTTATCCATGATCAACTGTTTCAATCTGTTCACATGTATGCAGAATTTCGGCCAGATATTTTTGATTCGCTCTGATCCAATAATTACAGATTGCACCGATTGCACCAATGGTAATAAATATTTGATTTTGAATGTCATATTTTTTCGTCTCACCTCTCCTTTAGAAAGAAAAATATTTTTTGTAATAATAAATTTTCCTTTTAAATCTGATTACCTTTAACCGCTGCCCATATCAATTCTATAAGATTTAATTCACAATGTGCGACAGGAAGCCAGAGTATTTTGACATCTTAACTTAGAGTTTTCGATTATTTCATCTACCACAAATTTTGATTTCGGAGGGTACATTTTGGCAAGTTCCCTTAATACTACCATACGCATCTCCCGGAATTACTCTTTGTCATCAGGGATTGGTAAGTTGTCTTTCTCAAGCCATTCAATTAGCCGTGAATATCGCTACAAGGTAGTTTGTTTCTTAGTTTCTTCAGTGATAAGTCGGTGATAAGAAACTTGATTCATTTCTATAACTGAGTGTTCTGGCAGCTCTGCAACTACTTCTTCGAACCATTTTTGAAAATGCTTGGCATTTATTTATTGGTAATAGTCGTTCGTGTTGGTTTTACATATAAATTCTTTCCCAACTCCGAGAAATCCATCATTTCCTACATTTATAAGAATAATTTGTTTTACGTCACCACTCGGTCTTGAAGATACTCCTAATTTATTAAAGGGGTATACTGAATTGATTAATTTTTAATTTTATTAAAGCGTAAATTATAGTACAATGCGGAAAAATATTTTGTTAAAGTGAGAAGTTACTTTTGGCACATGCTCTCTGCAGGAGAAAGCCCTCGGGTAATAATTTATACGTTTATAGGTGCTTTATATTTTTTTGGTGCGACTCATATTTTAGAAGTCTATGAAAATATGATATGGGAAGTACGGCCTATGAAAAATAAGTCCTACAGAAAATACGGCCTATGAAAAATGCGGTCTGTAAAAAATGCAATGATAGCACCCATCAGATTATTTTTAAAACTTTTTCTTAATTTGCTGAGGATCTGAGTATCCAAATAATATAATAAATCAAATATAGCCAACCAGGTTTCTAAATCGCCTCTTCGTCGAGAAGCCAACAAGATTTAGGATAATTTTGGCTTGTAGGAGAACCTCTGGACCTATTGACAGGAAACAAGCTTCCGTCAAATGGACAAATTATACGGCGGTTTTTCTACTTCCTCAAAGTACAAAAGTTCACTATCCACAATAGTGCAGTCTCTACGACATGAACTGCTGCCATTTTGGGAAAGGGCCCGTATACTCACGATTCAAGTTTACCACGTTATTGAAAGAGCAAGGAGTTCCATTCCATCTGGAAGTTGCTTCAGAAGTACGCCATTCGACGATCTGAGAAGCAAATAGCCAATGAAACACGATTCACCGACAGTTTCAACGATCTTCTTGATCGTTACAAGTGCACATGGTGATATACTTTTAATGATAAATATCAAAGAAGACAAAAAATTTCTGGTTGCCCAGAGAGAGAAACGTAAAGGCTTGTTCATACTGCCTTACGCAGTTCATATTACTTTAGCATTTCAATATAATGCAGAAAAGAGCGGATCAATGGCTCTGAACGTTTCACTTTTTATTTTTGGAAAAGTGAAATGTGATTCAGTTGCATAACAAATTTTTTTGAAACTTTCCATAACCTAATTTTCTTGCAAAGTGAAAGCTAAATGTTGAAGTTATTTTTGTTTCGATTCGTGTTCATTGCAACAGAGGTTATTGAATTTCAAATTAAACAATAACAAAAAAACTTTATTATTATTATTTTTATCAATTATCTTACAATTAGTTATCCTTTTTTTATCAAATCTTAGTTATTGTTTTATTCTTGGAAATCTAGCTGAAAATTGTTAATCTAAACGCTCATCATTCGTGAATTACCTAAGTAAGTCATTAAAATTATTTGTGATACAATATTCAAGAAATTGGTAAATAATAAGATTTTTGTTTTAATTATTAGACATGCCTGCGAAATCAGCTATTGATAAGAAAATGGCAATTCTAACTATGATCGAGCAACAGAAACAACATTATTTTTGGAAAGTTTGGGATAGATGTTGAGAATAAAAATAAAACATTAGAATGGAACAAAAATTTAAGAAAAGCCAAAGCGCTTGAACTAGTCTCCTCTACAAAGAACTACAAATATGTCTGAGACAATTTATACGCAGTCTGGAAAACGCCTGCTTTGGTAAGTAAATTGATGTATTTATGTTATCAAAGTTATATTTTTATCATGGAAATTATTTGTTTAGCAAAAGACAACAGAGGCAAAACAGGTACTGGCGGAGGAAAGACAAAACAAATGGACGAATCAGAAACAATCATTATTGAAAAAATTATCGGCCTAAAATCTCTTGTTGTTAAAAGTCTTCCTATTGGTGAAACTGGTGTCCACGTTACGACCAGTGGAACTACTTTGGGTGAAAACGAGGAACTCCATCCTCAGCTAAAATTCATAGGAAGGCAAGAAAATGTGATTGCGACGAGATATTGAAAAAGTGAAAAATTCAAGTAATATTAGATGTTGACTTTATAAGAAAAAATGCGAATTGATGCAACTTGAACAAAAACTTCATCTTTCTCCTTCCATTCATACGAAAGATTTATATAATTTGGTCATGTGTTAATTTCTTACAGCAATATTACTTAACCCTTCTACAGCTTTGGATAAAATAATCCTCAAATTTATGCATTTACAATGCTGACTAATCATATATTACCAATTAAAAGCAAACTTTCTCGACAAAATTTGACGCAAAATGATTTTAATTTTGATGTACTCCTCTGCCTTAATTTTAGTTTTTACTATAATTTACTATCATTTTTGCCAATTTTTATTTACATGAAATATCCTAATAGCTCTTGTAGTCTAGCATTATTTTGCAATAGTGCTAATCCTCACTATTAACTTCTTCATATTCCGGAAGAACATGTTCGTTCCAGTCAAAGTCATCTTTTGTGGCAATATTGTGAAAAAACAGCGCAGGCCATCATTATTCTTCCAGCGTACTAAGGGTTAACTCTTAAGTAAATGAGACATCGGAAACGATTCTTCAGGATCCCATAAGAACATTCGAAAATTCGACTTTTTGATTTGTGCGCTGCGTTAAATCGCTGCTTATGCAATTCCAACCTGTGATAGGCATGACTCATTAACCAATCCTTAACCACGTATGCAGAATCTCCTGAAAAACATCGAATTGTACCGACCGTCCTTTATCTTGTAGACGAGCTTTTCTGCGCAACTGAAAAAAAATTAAACAAAACTGCGAATTTGACGTTTGAAGTGTTGTAAAGGGGGGGGGGCAATGTGACGAGTACGTGCAATCCCTGCAAGCAAATGTCGACATAAAAAGAAATTCCACTGGCTTGCGCTCGATTTAGGTGACTTATCTCATTTAATCCAAAAAATTGCACACTTTAACAATAACTAAGAAAAAATTGAAATATTCGGTATAAATATCATAAACAAATGTGAAATTGACTGTTCGAATATACACAACTTAAAAGTCTAAATTTCAATTTTGCTAAATTTTTTGCAGTTGCGTAGAAGAGATCGTCTAAAAAATAATTGACAATCGGTAGATTAATTCTGATTTGAAAGATATAGGTTTACCTAGAATAACAGCCCCCATGGAAAAATCTCCAGACTTTCTCAAAAGGTTCTGAGACATGAGAATTTCGTAGTACCCTTGCGTCATGCACACTTGCAGGCCATCTAGCCGATACACAATAGAAAACATGATTAGGGCCGGATATGAGCATCGCATTGATGAAGTGTTTTCCATGACGGTCAACATATCAGGCCTCATTTGCTGTCAGAGTCTCAATGGAAATCAAAGTTCCGTCGACAAGGCCACATACACTTGGAAATCCTCCAATTCTTAGATAATCTATTGCAATGTTCTCCATATTTTTTGGCAAGTTGACATATTTTTGAAACATAAAATAGACGATTCCATTGATTACACGTTTCAGAGCTCGACCAACTGTAGATTTATGCGGTTCATGCATTTATGAGGTTGTATTATATTGGCTTCCAGAACCCAGGAAATGAAGCGCCATCAGCAATTGTTGAGAAGGGGAAAGTGCATTATTTCGGGTTGATTTATGCTGTAGGACTTCACCAATTCAACCTCATCTGTCCTCAGTCTAAGCTTTTCCTTAAAAAAGGATCCTTGTATATTCTCATAGTTTATTCTAGGTTCCCCTTTTTTCTCTCATCACGTCTGTTCTCTTCATCAGACTCATCGCTCGAAAACAAATAGTCATCCAACATCTGTTAATTAAAACTTATTAGCCTAGTTTTTCTTTTTTTTTTTNGACTCATCGCTCGAAAACAAATAGTCATCCAACATCTGTTAATTAAAACTTATTAGCCTAGTTTTTCTTTTTTTTTTTTTGGAAGTTTATTTGACTTATTGGCTTTCGCCCACTGAAGAGGGTAGGGACTTTATCTGGAAATCNTTTTTTTTTTTGGAAGTTTATTTGACTTATTGGCTTTCGCCCACTGAAGAGGGTAGGGACTTTATCTGGAAATCCTGCAGACTTGCTTTTCGGTATTTCTGCTGCCTCGAACCAGGCACAGCTTTTTTACGTGCACGTGTACATAACCTTTTCAGGCGTCTAGTAGCGTGGATCTACTACTACGCATACTTTAACTACTTTCAGAGAGTAGCGTTCATGGATATTTTCAGTATGTCGATCCATCCATGGACATGGACGGCTGGATGAAGAAAACAAATTATTTATGGACATGAAATGTCATATTTTCAATATGTCCATCGGTGTCCATGCGTGTCCACGTTGGATTTCAGAGAGAAATTACTTTACCTCTTGTAGTCTAAAATGGTTGTCATGATTCGTTATTATTGCAGTCGATCAGTGTGTAATTACTCATTTAGATACGGATTGTCTTTTATTTCTAGAACAACTTTTCGAGATGTGCAAAAATAAAAATTTTACTAGAAGATAAAAATTCTTAATTTTCTGTTGTTTTTTAGTATTATAAAATTTATTCTACTCTAAATATTATTCCCATGGAAGGCTATGGACGGATTGATTTATTTTAGATTATTTTTTAATGTCCATGGAGCATGGATATTTGGACGGAAATTATTTTTAATTTTAATGGACATGGATGGATGGACATCTAAAGTATTCATAGACGCTACTCTCTGCCTACTTTACATGAAAGGTGGTGAGCTTTTGAGATTTGTCTTACTCTGTTGGGAAACCTTATCGGCATCTTTGAATGTCATGGCATGGCTCCAGACTTCTAATCACAAAGATACAGGCAGTCTTGCTCCATTCCTTGTCAAAGTGCTTAAGGACTGAAAAACCAACAGAAACAGATCTTGTACCAGTGCTAGATGTTAGTCTAGCTCAAGGAATGTCACCGATCCAAGACCGGTAACAATAGCAAACTGCTATGGTGAACCAGCCCGAACAACACAATAGGAATATGTGTCGTTGGGCCACCCTATGCTGGTTATCGTTTTTCTGATCATTTTAATCAAATTTTATTCATTACAAAATTTACTCACTATGTATAAACTCTCAAAATACTATGAAATTTCAACTTTTCGGACAATTAACTTTTTGATATACCGCATTTGCTAGACTACCAAATTCTTGAAAAGTAGAGTGCTTTTCCATTAACAACTTTTTAATTTTTGCTTGATGCAACAGAATCTTATATTTATTGAAAAGCAATCTAACATTTTCACTTTTCAAAAACTTTTCCTTTCACCTTGCCATCAAAACTTTATGCAACCTCTTCACAGTTTTATTAAATAATGAAAAGTGAAAAGTTTTTGATGCAACAGACCCCTGGCAAAGAAGGAACAGCGTCGTGAAGAGAGAGAAATGGCCTTCCAGAACATATTCATGAGATATCAGGAGGCAAAAGTAAAGAAAAACATCGTGGAAGACAGTACCGACAGAAAGAAGGAAATACATACCGGTAGAACCAGTTCCAGCGAAGAAGAAAGTACAGCGAAAGAATTTACCGATATGGAATACATTCTACCTCACTCCACCGGTTGAGGTAGAGGTTGTGGTCAAAATCCAATTGCCTGTTCTACCTTAGCATCAACCCTAGCCAGAGCGAAAATAAGTGAGCGAAGAGCAACCCAAGTTCTTGCAGCAGCAGGTCACGCGTTGAGCCATAGTATTGGAGACTTAACTTAACAGTCAATCCGAGCGGCACGCAAAAGAAATATGGAAATTGTTGCAATGGATATCAAACGTACATTCAAGCCAACAACGCCGCTTGTAGTACATTGAGACACAAAGGTCCTTCCTGCACATACTTCTCACTCTGAAGTTGACCGCCTAGCAATTTGTCTCAGGCAACGAAATAATAAAACTTCTTGGAATACCAATTTGCCAAAATGGCACTGGAGAGGCTCAAGCGGAAGGTGTGTCGTGAAAGTCAAGATTGGAATGTTATTGACCAAATAAAGTTTATGTCGTTTAATACAACAACATCAAACACAGGAATTCACAACGGCACATGCGCTTTGCTTCAGAAAATGCTTGAAAAACTGTTGTTGAATTTAGCCTGCAGGCACCGCATATTCGAGTTGGCCATTGATGAAGCTTTCGCCTCACAATTTAAACCCTCATCAGGCTCATGACATAAAATTATTCAAACGATTCAAAGAGCAATGGAAAGGAACGACACAGGATTATCAAAGTGCCTTGTTGTACACCGAGGTGAGACCCCAAATGCTTAATTGTCATGATTTTCTCATGAAAATTATGCAAGATCAACTACAAAAAGCTCAGCCACGAGACGATTATAAAAAAGTTCTGCCAATAGTCTTACTATTTTTGAGATCAAAAGCAGCGAGAGGAGCCCCAGTTATGGCACCTGGGGCTCTTCACCGCGCAAGATGGATGGCTAAAATCATCTACTGCTTCAAAATTTACCTTTATAGAGACCAGCTTAGGTTGATCCAGCGGAAAATCAAAGGACATCAAAATTCCAATATTTGTATTATAATAATTTACTTGCGTACGAGAATCTCAATCGACGAAAATCTAGTTAAGCGTTTGGACTTTTCGACTTTTGTCACCATGAACACTATGAAGCTGTTCGCCGTCCTGGAAATCTCTGAACGATTTCTAGCAACAGACCCACACTCCTGGAACTGGAATCCAGAGTACAGAGAAGCATGTGACATCATTTAGCAGTAATCATCGATGCAGCTGAGCGAGAGATTGCACTTGTTCAAAATTTCAACGCCGTTTTGACAAATCAAGAAGAGCAGAAGCAGTATCTGCTACAAATCGTTGAGGAACATCGCCGTCGTTTACCAGATTTAAACAAAGCGACTTTAATTACTCAGTTTCGCTAATTGGAATGTGCATGTCTC
The DNA here is from genome assembly GCA_002738285.1 of Holacanthella duospinosa. Classification (NCBI taxonomy): domain Eukaryota; kingdom Metazoa; phylum Arthropoda; class Collembola; order Poduromorpha; family Neanuridae; genus Holacanthella; species Holacanthella duospinosa. Next base: position 69,100 of record NIPM01000159.1, on the reverse strand, counting down.
CTTGAATTAGTAAACTTTCGCTAAATATAACTTTAATTTTCCGTTAAGAAAATTGACCCTATTTAACCTCTTCTACCAGAATAACGTTTAACAAAAGGGATCTTTTAGTAGTAGCTTGGCGATATTATTGCTTTAGCATTCTTTGAATTTTGCTGACCACATTTTCGAAAAAAAATTATTATTATCTGAATAAGCAATTACGGTTAAAATTTTTTTGAAATTTATTTAGGGCAACAACATTTGCATGCTATTGTAGATGTCTCCTTTTGCCATAATTTTGAATTTAAGGATAGACTATGCCAGAGCGTAACTTTGGGACCCTTGGGGCACCCTTAAACCTTAACCGATTGTGAAATTTTTTACCAAGTTACTTTCTAACCAAATGGAACATTTTTGGGGTGTTAGACTTTCAATTTTCAAAATCTGTCATTTTTCCTCTCACCCTAATCAATCAGCATACCTTTTGCAAAGAAAATCTATTTTTTGATTACTTGACAAAAGACAGCTATTGAGTTGACACTGTTATTTTAAACAAAAGATTTCGGTAACTGATAGTGAGTTTGGATTCTTACTAGACTGACCTGAAACTCCGACTTCCATAACTTCCTCAAATGTACAGAGTGCATATATAGGTTAATTATATAATATAAACGTTACGTAACTTTTAATTTAATAATAAGTTAGTGATTTGTAGTTTCTGAGATTATTCTTGCTCGGAAGATGCATCCATTTCTTCTTCATCTTCGTCCGACTCATCGTCTTCGTCGTCAGTCGGTCCAACGACGGATACGCTTGCGTTCCTTTGGGCGTCACTAAGACAAGGTGAGGAGGAGCATGCGTCGGAGATATGAACACTTTCTTCAGAGTCACTACTAGAACTACCTGTGTCATCTGTTCGAATTTGCTTGTCTTCAACTAAAAGCAACTCTGAGTTTAGATACTTCATGAAGGCACTGAGGCTCTGAGCGGCTATACGGTTAATGTTCATCTGAAAATATAAATCAAACTTATAAATCATTTCCTTTCCAGAAACTTAAATGTAATAGCAAAGCTTCCAAGCAGCATTACATTGTTTCAATGTCCATGTCTACAAGTTCGAACACTGGAGGCATTTGAAACAGTAAGCAAATGTGAAAGCAAATAGCAGTCTGTTTTTGTCCCTTTCATGTGCGCATTGTACTATTAACAATAAAAAAATATTTATTCCAGCTCACCTTGAGCAGTCTCGCTGATTTTCTGAGTAATATTTCTAATGACTTTCCCTTCAATTTACGTAAGCTGAGAAATTTCAACCCCTTCGCAAGAATAGGAAGTTCAGTAGACGATCCCAAATTTGACATTTCGTCGAGTAGTTCATTCGCAATTCTCTCATGGACCACCTGAAAACAATATAAAAGGTGTATCAGAGATTTATACCCTCCAACTTTTTGACAGTTTATTTACCTCTGGAGTTTCTAATGATTCACCCAAAGTCGTTGAATTTGTAGCATTTGCAACAAATGACATAAGTTTTTCCGGTGACGCCATCAATAGTGGTGAATTGCTACCAGCGTACATGATTTTCCGCAGACTGAAAACAAAAACAATAGAACCCACCTCTAACTAAATATTAAATATCGTGGATGCCTGCATTCGAAATCTACCTCGGAACAAGAGCATTGGCGACTGTGATGCCTTTCTCCAATCCCAATTTCACGTACATCTCAAGCCATACAGTAATTTCTTGTACAATTTTTGTGCAATCTAGATATCAAAAAAAAACAAAGTCAAGGTAAATTCTTAATACCATAAGGAAGTTTGGGCAAACAGAGCATAACGAAACGGTTGGTACATTGATATCACTAGTTATAATTAGCATACGTGCGGAATGAAAATATTCTCAGACCTCGCTCGTCAAAATCTCATTATATTTAGTGTAAAATTTGTTTGCAGTACTGTCCCCTCCACTCAGTCGTCAGCCCGAATTCAGTCGATAACCGTCTAACTTGTTTACATGGTTTTAATCGATTTCTCTATAGAAACGGTAATTCGACTTTTCAACAAAGGGTGGTAATTTACNATCGCTACTCAATATGAAATAAATCATGAAGTTAATCAAGTTATGCAACTTGGGCATTTCTATTCACGCATTTGTTAAGTGGCGCAGAACCGTACAGCCAACTCCATGAGTAAAGGAGTTTGACCTTAGTGGGAAACCCTTTGGGTTCCCCATTAAGATAAAAATATCTAACTACTTTTGTCGAAATTAACTCACTTAAATATGGATACCTAGCTGCACAAATTCATTTCAATTCAAACGGATGAATCTTTATGGCTTATTACTTATGGAAGGTCAGTTTTATATCTTTAGAAAATCCGAAACACTTCAATGAAAAATGCATATAAGATTTCAGAGACGGAGAACGCGAACTAGAATTCAAATACAAATGTATTTGCTAATATTGCGTGACAATGAAGCGTGGAACAGTTANCGGAGAACGCGAACTAGAATTCAAATACAAATGTATTTGCTAATATTGCGTGACAATGAAGCGTGGAACAGTTACTCCCGTTTTATGCTTTGTCACTTCGTATTATAGGCGTTGTCATAGAAAATTCGTTGTTAGGACAATTTATATATGCTTTGTCTCCTTGTTGTTTGACAAAATTNATTTCTCTTGCAGGAATGCTTTTAATTACCTTGGCGTAAATTACCTAATTTTTTGTTCAATATGTACTTACGGGTGCGGTTTTTCCTGTTTTATGCTCAAAATTTGGTTTCTATAGAAAAATTGATTAAAATCATGTAAACAAGTTAGACGGTTATCGACTGAATTCGGGCTGACGACTGAGTGGAGGGGACAGTACCAATATATGATTGCGGAAATCTTAATGCTAAACTTGTTCACATTTTGGAGTATGGAATTATCCTCGAGAATGCCCATAGCTATAGTGTGCAAATTGGTAGGCTTCTGTTTTTGTTTTGAGGTTATCGGAAAATTCCCGAAGGATAAAATTTTTTTATTTAATCATTGTTTAATGATGAACGGAGGGGCTTTTGAACAAATGACACATTAGTTATCATCAGAACATTCATTGTAAGTGTTATTTTGTGGTATTTTAAATTAAATACTATGCCATACACTAAATAAAACAACGCAAATTGCATTTATGTAAATAATCCAGACCAGACCTCGCAAACGAGGTCTGTTTTTAAAACCCCAGACCTCGCAAACTAAACCTGGCGTATTGATTTCCGCAAGTCTGATAATTAGAAGTATTGTGGATATCCGGCGCCTAAAACTTTGCCGAATAGACTATCCGAGGGATATCGGATATTCGCGCGAATAATTTTGTAGACAATTTTTTTGAAATCCTAAAAAATGAATCAATAATTTTATTTCATTTAATATATTAGAGTATATACTAATGTATTAGTTTAAAAATTGACCCTTGCATGTTCGCGTGAAATGAGTCAAAGTGTATCTTGTTTTAATAAAAATTATGTGCAATACGAGCTTAATCAAGCAAGCATGCCGGATATCCGTGTCGGATATCAGCGGCAGATATCCAACATCCGGCAATCAAAAAACACCGAATATCCTATATCCGGCATATCTGCCGGATATGCTATCCGCAACACACCTAGTTATAATCTAAGTCATAATTGAAACTTACCATAAATAGGATTGACCCACATCACTAAAAACATTGAGATTATTTTGGGAAAACAAACACGATCAGCCAAATGAAGTCGAATGAGTCCAGTGACACCAATTTCCAATAAACCAGTATCCTAGAATTATCAAACAAAAATATTTTGAATTAATCCATAATATAAAAGTATATTAGGTTATTAGGAACTAAAATTACGGTAGCTCGGAAACGTTCAAGTATTAGCATCTTTAGCGTATGTCCATAATCTTCTAAAAGTGAGTTAGACAGGTTAACAATCGTGTCTCGTCCTTCACGCACCAAATTCTGAATTCTATTGTCTGATATCAAGCAGAGAATGACAAATGATTAGACCTGAATGATTGTCAATTAGTTTCTATATATAAATGTTACTCCTACCTTCGAAAGCATCAAACCCAAAGTGGAGAACCAAATCAAAGATAACGCGGTATGCAATGAGCTGGACAGATTCTTCGTCGTATACTAAGGCCTAGAATCACCAAAACAAGATTAATGAAAAGTAACCAATTGGAGGTTGAGATTCAAAATTACAACTATAACATACACGTGTGCAAATAGCCATGGACGCTTTCGCCTCATCCAAATCCGTCACACCCATGATCCCCATGCACTTGATAACAAGTTCTCTTACGTTTTCCATCGGACACTAAAAATTGAATCAATCATATAAATCGAAACTAATTAAAGTATAAGTAAAAAATTTAATAAATTTTCTTTCGATATAATTAGACATTAAGTCTAAAAAGTCTGTAAAATATTAAAATGTGACTCCCTAATAAGAACACTTACCAAAATTGATTTGCGGACAAAATTCTCGTAGAAACTCCGAGAGAAACTGGAAATTTTTTTACTTCGCCTAATCAACTCGAAGAAGGCGGAGATAGCAACTTCAAGTATCCTTGGTTCATAATCGGCGGGTGTTGGAACTTCTTCTTCTTCTTCTTCTTCTGTCGTACAATCGGAACTACATACGCTCGATTGACCTGGTTCCGACTCCTGTTGATGTTCAGCTGCTGTCATTTTAACTCGAAGGACATCTGCTTCTGTAGCTAATTCGTCAATTTTCAATTGGAGTTCGTGGGCTTTGAGATAATTGTTCGCCATGACAGCCATATCCTTTTCTCGTATCAATTTGTGACGCTCGTGGATCAAAGTCGCGATCTAAAGTATTCAATGAAAAATTTTTCTCAATTAAAAAAGTTAAAAAAAAAACCACTGGATGATTGAAGCGACGGCCATAGACCGGTAAGAATCCTCCTCACCTGCAACTTTATTGCGCGAATTTGATCATCGGAAGGAGCAGTTGGCTTCACAGGAGGTTCAGAGCTTTGGAATACTAGTTGAGAATTCTGAAATACTTGAGAACGCTTATTCTGCCCTGTTTTATTCTCCTCCAATAAACGCTGGAGAAAAATGTAAAATTCCTCTTCAACATCCATGACTTGAGCACGATAGAAGAGCTCCATGAGAATTCTTACATGAACTTGCTCAAGGTAGTAGAAATTGAAGCATTTCCAAACAAATTCCGAAAGTTCTCGCCTAGATCCCAATAAGTCAAAACTGAAAATAATAATTCGAAATATGAAATTTTGCGTACCTTCCGCCCTCTTCAATCATTTTCGTTGAGAGTAAAAGGACTTCCAATAATTGCTGAAATACGGTACTGCCATGTTCCTCACGTGCATAGTTCTTTTCATACTCCGCCATGAATCTTTAACAAAAAAAAAAGTTTCCAAATTGGAAAATTAGGCTTCTCGAATGAATTTTGCTCCATAATTTACTTCAATGTGTAAATAATCATGTCACGAATTGAAGGAACCAGTAACTCTGCACAAAGTGGAATTGATGAGAACTTCATAATAACAAACTTCCAGTAAAACGCAACTTCTTGGCCAAGCTTTTCCAGTGAAATGAGCTTGTCCTCGCCGAAAAGTGTCATATTTACTTTTTTGAAGTACATGGTAGTACATTCTCTGTAACAAAATCAGAGCACAAAAAATTCACTTGTACTTCGTCGTAGTCGGTATAGAATAATACAATTTATGAATGTTCCTACTTGAAAATACAATTAAGTGCCAAGTTACAAGCATTTTTGTTGTTGATAGGGTCAAACCGAGTAAGAAACGCTATCACGTCGTTATCACATTCGCTGAGCCAATGTAGTACGACGAGTTCTGACCGCTTCCGAACGTTCACTGTCAAACACACTGTTGTAATTATAAGTATTCTCATAGATATCAGTGCTTCAATCCATTTTTAGCTCACTTTCTAGCTTATAAATCTAACATCCAAAAATGCCTTACGGTGTATTACCATTATAATCCTGCGCCTGCCCCTTTTGACTAACATGTTAAATTATCCTATAAACTTCCCATTCGCATATGAGCAATTCTCATTGTTCACAGTATATTTTCGTCGGCGCATTGTAACATGTATAACTAATACAGATGCAATTCTGTATAAATGTAGGACCATATTGAGTGTTGCGAATGGATGTTTCAAAGTTTTGAAAATTTTCGATATGGCGCCAAAATCGGTTGTCATAACAGCCATTTTAGCCAAACTTTGTATCTCTTTGGAAGGGTACTCCAATTCACTTCTGGTTTTTTTCATTCAATTTATTACCACCTTCCCTACATGGATCTTTCGTTGGAAATTTGGAGTAGTTCATATTTCCGCCACATATGGCGTTTCAATCAATTCTTCCTTAATTTCTTTTATATCCCCCCCCCCCACCTTTTTTTTCTACAAAACTTCCAGACGTTTGTTATAGCGGCAGTATGCGCTATTCCAAATTCTAAAAAAAATTCCCTTCTGGGGAAGGTCAAATGGAATTGAATGGGAAAAACCAAAAGTCGATTGGAGTCCCCGCTGCTGAGAAAAAGGGATACAAAGTTTGCCAAAATGGCCGCTGTGATTATCAATTTCATTGCGATATAGCAATGTTGGGCAAAATCAGCAATGGCATGTATAATTAGGTATCGAAGGATACTTGTACACAATTTCACAGTTATTAATGAAACTCGTTGCTGAGTCAGATTCTGTGGACAATAAGAATTCCTCATATATTACTATTACTATTTATTAATTTTTACGTTCCTAAGGCAAAAAAAAAATGCTTTAATAGCTCCTCCTCCAGTCCATAAATCATCCAAACTCCATTTCTCCATTTCCAAGAATTCTCAACGTAATAAGAAAATTCAATATTCATTTACTTCTTACTTTGTTTCCCATTGCGTTAAGTGAAATTGAACATAATATGATTGATGACTGTTGACACAGAGGTCACATTTCTTGTCATAGATTTGAAACTTGGTGCTACACATTTGTTAAAAATTTCAGACTTTTTAGGAGTGAAGAGGATTAGATTCATAATGGTGATGCACCGCTTTCTGTTCCAACATTTATCGTTTGGAATTTATATTTCTTTCGCTTTTTGAATATCTTTTTTTTTCCGTCACGTGATGTTTAACTCTTTACAATACCAACAGTACCCTGCAAGACGTCATTTGGAACTTAACGACGTCTCATTTACGAGGTTCCATTGATTCGTGAAAGCTGCAGCCGAAACAGAAAGACGGAAAATGTTGTTTTTGTTTCGAAGAAAGAAAAGAAACTTTATGAGGATTCGATAAGCTCCACACAATTCACTCAATCGTATTTATCATTCAATATTGCTAAAAAACTAGCATTTTAATTTCTTCTTTTTTTGGCAATAACTTTGGCATTTATGAACAGAATTTGAAAAGTGATAGCTTGTTGAATTTCTATTGATGTCAGCTATATACAGGGTGAACCAACTTAATCCGGGCCGTAGAAAGTCGCTTTCACCAAAAAAAATTTAAGACAGCAAATAAAGAGCTCGAAATACAAAAGTTGTAAGGAATGAAGTTAGCGTGTGTTTGAGAAAACATTCCTCTGCAAAAATTAATTTATTTAAACAGGCGATTCTGTAATGCTGAAAGATGGGTAGTTGAGAGAAATGAGCAAGTAGAGGAATGGGGTACGATCCCTTGGCATCTATTCCACCTGACTCAACAGAGAACCTGCCGACCCCTCCTCTCTCTGTCTCTCTGCTTTGCTCCATTGCTTTGCATCGGAACAGATATTTTATAGTGATTACAATAAAATTAACTTCACTTCCATCATTTACTATTGTCTATCGCCTGCCCCAAGCCGTTTTTGGTGAAAGGCGAAGAAAGAAGGCCCGGATTAAGTTGGTTCACCCTGTACTAAAATAATAAAATAATGGGATCGAAATTTTGAAAAAAAAATACTCGTAATAATCCTCAAATATAGTCCAAGTACACGAAATTTCTAGTAATCGCGGCATTCTTTCTCTGTTGTGGTGCTGTACAGTACTTAAATTAAATTTAACTTCGTTAAATCCTCGCGTCAAGTAATTCCTATTCTCTGATTTATGATGGGTTGCAGGAGCTAAGAATTAGGTGATGAAAAAAATTTTTTTTCATTTTTCTATTGAGCCACTCAAAGTCAGTGAGTCAGGAGAATCAATGAGTCAGTCAGATGACTCAGAGTCACTGAGTCAGTTTTTCGCTGCCCTAGTTATGTTCCCTCTAGTTATTATATTCTTATTACTCTAAGATTATACGCCCAACAATGAAGAGGAACTTCACGTAGCGGCGAAAAAGGGAATTCAAAAAGTGAAAGAAATATAAATTTCAAACGATAGCAAATTGCCAGAAAATGCTCCAATGCAAAAATTGACACATACTGGAGGCATCAGTGAGGCCCATTTGAACGAACTGTTCAACAAGATCCACATTGATACTATCTATATGCAGCTTCTTGATGGCATTAGAATGAGCCGCCAAGCGGACAACCTCACTCACATCACCAACTGCATTCACGATGTATTCTCTTGTACGATAGTTCACTTCCAATGATTTTAACGCAGCTCGTCGCACTTCTGGGTTCAAGTCATATCTCAAACTGTTAGTGAGAACTGCAAGAAATAGGACTGTAGTAGTAAATAACTCATTCCTCAAGTATTAAATAGTTTCACCAAACCGAAAATTTCAATGAACCGAAAATACCTCTTGTTACTTCACAGATAGACTTGTCCTCTTCCAGTTGAAGCATTTTGAGACCAAGTGCAGCGTAGGCCCGAATTTGAGCAATTTTATCCTTGAGTGAAATATGATTGAAATTAACATATACCATTGTTATTTATTATTCTTATTCTCGTTCGTAAGATAAGATTACCCTAATCCGGTGAAGGAACATCTCCTTTACTTTTATCAGAAGCTTCTTATCATCTTGTAATTTTAAATAATCTACTGGTATTAGACAGTCCATTATTTTAGCAGAAAGTTGTGTGATATTTGATCTCACTGAACTATCCTCATCCGGGTGGTGCTATGAGAAGTATCTAATTATGACTCAAAAATTTACAATTTATAAAGTTTGTAGAAAAATTCAAACAAACCTTGACACAACATCGGAGAATTGAAAGGCTAAATGGTTCTGGATATGCCTCATCTTTATCTATGGGTTCTGAAAGTGGCAATTTGTGATCCATGTTCAAAGCACAATCAAGGAAAAATGCGATCAGTCTCTTCGAGTATGGTGACTGATCCTTGTCACGAAATGGAATTATCATTGCTCGGAAAAGAATTTTAGGAAAGCTCTTTCTGTCACACTAAAATAAAATACAAAATGTCATCAAGATAAAATGGCTAATAATCCCATCAATATTCTCCCATATTTACTAATAAATGTCCAATTTTTACAGTACATAAGAACCAAAAAGTAGAAGAAAGGAAGAAACTGACTATCAAGTTTGACCCTTCTTTGAATGATTTGGTTCCTAATGTGGAAAAAGTGAAACTCTAACTTAACAATCTAATTCGAACCCGAACCCGATCGACTAGAACTAACTAAAGATTATTTTAACGAACCTGATTCCGAACAATTTGTAGCTTCCTGAAATACTCCTCCTCAGCTCTCCTTGAGCATTGTTGCACTTCTTCCAAAATATCAACAATCAAATTCAGAATACTACGGTGATCGATTATAAGTCCGTTCGCGTCCTCACTGAGATAGATTGTAGTTGTCATCAATGTCGTCTCATTACCTCTTCTCGTACCCATTGTTTAAGTTTTTGGACAAACTGGCAGTGGTGGTTTGAATTGAAAGTGCTAATTAAAACAAAAACCAGTAGCAGCTCTAAACCTAAACTTAATTAATCAATTAATGTTAAATTTAACTCTGTTTTCACTTTCACTTTCACTTCTAAAATAAATTGAATAGAAACTAATTCTAACAACCTATGTATCACCTCCCATATATGGGCATAAAGATTTGTGTGTTCTATTACTTTTTACTTTTTAGGACTAAAAAATAGTGTTCTCCATGACTCTGACTCCGGAGTCATGACTCTGACTCTGACTCTGACTCTCATGACTCTGACTCCCAGGGTTTTTGGGAGTCGGGAGTCATTTGATGACTCTGACTCCAAGGGTTTTGGGAGTCAGAGTCATGACTCTGGGAGTCGACTCCCAGACTTGGGAGTCATGACTCTTTTGAAACATGCGCACATGGGCATATGGGACTATTTTTTAACAAAATTTACATGCAAATATTATTTCGACAGTTATTTTTACAAAGAAATATTTAAAAGAAGTTACGAATTGTTTATTTAACCTGATGAAAGTGGCTTTTTTAGTTTCTTGTTGTCAAGGAAACTTAGAAAATTATCAAACTTAGAAACAAGAAAACTAAATGTATAAAAAAAATTCAATTTCAGACCCGATTTTCCATTTTTGTATTATGTAACTCCGGAGTCGAGAGTCATGACTGACTCTGACTCAGAGTCGACTCCCAAAATTTGAGGAGTCAGAGTCATGACTCCGAGAGTCGACTCCCAACATTTAGAGAGTCAGAGTCATGACTCTCAGAGTCATTGACTCTGACTCCGGCCAAACTGGGAGTCATGGAGAACACTACTAAAAAACTATAATAACAGAATCACGCTATAGTTACACTAAATCAAAGTAGTATTCACTCTACTACGGTGCAAATATTAGAAACCAGCTGGCAATACGAATGGTTCGTGTAATTAGTAATAGAGTTTATGAAATCAGTATACTAAATTTATTCACTCAACTTCAAATTTTTTTATAAAACTTAATTGAAATTTCACCAAATACAGTACAGTTTTATAACACCGTATATATACATATACGGTATATTGTCGAACCATTTTGGCGTGAGCCTTGGCCGGGTTTTGAAATTCAAAAATTTGTCAATTTTTTGAAATATTAGACTTGTGCACGCTATATCGAAAAAAACAAAAATTATTTAGGCAGAATTGAGGGGTTGAGCATGGGGTTGGGGTTGAGCACCATTAAGATTTTGTGAGTTGGAAATAGTCACTGAAGGGTAAATGAGAACCTTCCGTGGTAACTTTTTATAGTAACTTCCAAGGGTACTGAAAACAGAAGATACTTGTTAGCCTTCAACATGAAGATTAATGAATAAATAATAATAAATAAAAAACAGGACCGAACTAACAAAAGAAAAAAACGGAGGAGGTTATCATCAGAAGTTTCCATGAGAAACTACCATCTACCACCTGTGCCTATATTATACGAATTTAAAAAAGATAAAATGCATTGGGCGATTGTCATCAATTGGTGATACATTTAGTGCATGAGTGAATGAATTTGCTCTTTACCATCTTTAATCACACTTTTTTATTCATTAGAACAAAGGTATAAAAAATTAATAAAATTTTATTTTTCAAAATTTCTCGGCAACTTTGGACTAAAAGTTACCTAAGCGTGTGCTTGGTAGCGCCCTTCACTTTAAGCTACCAAAGCTTTGGAAATTGTCAAGTTCTCTTGTCCAATTTTCTTAATTTGAGTTGTTTCTGCAAAAATTACACCACATAACTGATCGTGTAATTAGTCAAATAAAGGCAACAAATACTTCATAACATTTAAAAGAATATTATCTCATTCTAGATCAGATTTTGGCTAATTAATTTTTAATTATTTGGACAAAAAAATATTTTCTAGCCGCCGCAAATTATAAAGCTCGGGACTAATTAGACCGTTGCACTAAGTGCAACGGTCTAATTACTTAGTGCATAAATCTCGCGGCGGGCTAGCTTGCGGCTCACGGCTGTTTGGTTCGACAATAGTCAAAGCTCGATATTATGTAAGAAGTCTGAATATAGCAACAAACTTATTACAATAACACAATTTAGGATTTGTAAGCTGTCAAAGAGCTCATAACACTAAACTTGTCGATTATAACAACATCAGTTATTGCTATAGTTTCGATATAACACTAAGTTAGTAAAATATTCTAGATTTCTGTCATATATAACAATCCCAAACAAATTAGTCATTCAGGAGACTTTCTACCTTGGTTTATGATTTTCCATCGAAAGCTCCTTTAAACAATACTTCATGCAATATAAACTTTTGTTCGTACTTTACACTTTTTCTATATAATTCATAATATAATTCATTTAAAAATATAATATTGTTATTCACGATATCGACCACAAAATTTTTATTTTTATTGAACCGATGTGGAAGCCAGCCAGAGAGAAGGCTATATGTTTCCGAAGACAACTTCAATTATCAAGAAGCCGAAGCAATAGCTATTGAGTTGACTTCTATTACGTGGAAGGCAGATTACGCTCCAAATTAGTAGCCATGAAGTGCACTAAATGGTAAGGACAAGTTGAGTGGTAAAAGTTTCTAATCTATTGCCCATACCTGTTGTTAATAATATTTATTTATGTACTCAATGGTGAGTTGGTGGGATAAGTTATCACATTGAAATCATTTCAAACAAAAGCAAAAGTTCGGAATTACTCCAGTTTTAGACCCCGCTAGTTTTTAAATTTCGCGGCGAATTATACAATAGTTTTGAGTCGAGACGCAAAACGGTCAATTTGCATACACTAGAAGTAAGCATCTTTGCTGCTTTTAGATGTAGTGGACGCTACATCTAGTAGCATCTCCGCTGCTTGATGTAGTAGCTCCTATTTCTAGGTGATTCGCTCCTACTTCTATGGCTTACAGTGTTGCCTACCTTTCGTAGCGAATTTAACAATAGTTTTACAAAAGAAATTCTAATATAAAAAAAAATCAAAAAATCAATAACAACCAATTAATAGTAAAAACATATGAGGAAAGGTATGAAGATGAAGTCTTTTAAGGACATTACGTACGTTATGACTCAGATAAATGCCAAGTGCGTTATATTTGATTTAAAAGCCAATTTTACGTATGTATTTTGCAACATTACAGCAAAATGAAAATATGGTTAAGATTTAAATGTTAGGAAAAATTTTCTAAAAGTGTTCTATAAAATATACAGTGAATTGAGCAACCCTGAATTATCATAGTTTAATCAAGTTAGTAAATTAAGATTCATTTAGGAAAAATTTCTCTAAATCAATCTCACTGAAATTCATTATTCATAAGTTATGAAATGATAAATTTTTTTGCTTGAACAAGTTCCATCCTTCAAAATATATAATAACCAAGGACGCCGCAATTATGCGCAACTTTTCGTATTTTTATGCGGCGGATTGTATTCTTTTATGCAGTGAAACCTCAAAAATTATGAATTTTATGCGATTTCAAAAAAGCGTAATTGACTTAATATAATTTTTAAGTAACATCTTAATTATATTGATTAATCGCTATCAGAATCAAGCTCAGCTTCTTGTCCTGCCTCATTATCCTTATTGTAAACCACTTTCAAGTAAGTTTCAAGATCTCTTCTTCCAGATTGGTCCGAAGATAGGTAAATGTCCGTCTNTATCCTAATTGTAAACCACTTTCAAGTAAGTTTCAAGATCTCTTCTTCCAGATTGGTCCGAAGATAGGTAAATGTCCGTCTTAGCATTTCCCGCTTTTTATTTTTATTTAGGTTTTAAGGTTTTTAATGTTTTTTGTTGGTTTTAAAATCTTCTTTTTAGGATTTAAGGTTTTTAATGTTTGTTTTTGTTAGGTTTTTCATTTATTAGTTATATTTTATTATTTTTTGAAGATTTTTTAATTTATTTTTTAGGTTTTTTTATTTTAGGTTTTTTATTCAAGGTTTTTTTTTTCATTTTTTTGTTAGGTTTTATAATTTTTTTAGGTTTTTTATTTTAAGTTTTTTAAACAAATAAAAACCCTAGAAATAAATATAAAACCTAAAGAAATTTTAAAAANAGAAATAAATATAAAACATAAAGAAATTTTAAAAACTTAAAAAGAATTTAAAAAAAACTCAAAATTAAAAACCTTTAAAATATTTTAAAACAAAATAAAAATAAATAAAATCCTACAAACCTAAATAAAAAATCAATACCTTTAAACAATTAAAAACTTTAAAAACATTAAGAAACCTAAAAAATATATAAAAAGACCTGAAAACAAAAGAGAAAACCTTACAAAAAGAAAAAAATCCTAAAAAATAAAGAAATCTAACAAAAAAATTGAAAATCTTAAAAACAATTATTGGTGTTGTAACAGTGGGAGGTAACACTAGGAGGTAACACTGGCTGGTAGCGGTCAACCACCGCTGCTTAAATACAACACACAGCTGTAATAAGAAAAGAATTATATGCGAATTGAACTGTGGGCTGGTCCGTTTCGTTTATTTTCGTGGTGGTGCTGGGGTTCGGAATCGGGTATTTTGACTATGGTGCACACAATGTGTTTTGAGAAAAGTTAACTTTTTAACGTTTAGCGTCATAGCTATTTTATGGATGAATTTATTAGTTGAGATTGAGACTGCTGACAGAAGAGTATAAGGCAGCCAAATTTTTTTCTAAGTTAAACTTAAAAAATTCCTTACAACTTTTGCAAATATTCAATTTTGTTAAAATTTATGCACATTGAAAATAAATATGCGATTTCCAAAAAATTATGCGATTTCAAAAAAATTATGCGTTTTATGCGTTTTTTTATTGCATATTTGGAAAAGTATAGCGATGAATCCTTGAGAAAATCTTGTTACTAGTATTTGGGAACGCACCGTAAAGATTATGCGTTTTATGCAAAACGGCGTCCCTGATAATAACCAATCTAAGATTGGTTGTAATAATATTGTGTTGATATAATTAATTATTAATTATTCCTGATTTTTATATAAACTTCTAACTAATTATCCCCAAGATTTATTAAACATTAAATACGCAAATAGCACTAGTGAAAGAAAATGTTGAAAACTAATTGTACTCTTAAAAGAAACTCTATATTAAAAATTTAGAAAATATTAAAAGTTGAGTTTACTGACGTAGTAAATTTTCCATTACATTAGTAATTCGTTTATTTTGTTATTCGATAAACAAACTTGTTTTTCTCACAATTGAAACCAGTGGAAAAAATTTAAGTTTAATACGGCTGGCTTCAATAAATGAGCTGTCGCCATTTTGAAAAGTTGTTTTTACAAGAAAATATCTGTACAATATAAACATTAGCAGAACATGGAAAATCAGATAAGTGATAAGCAAAAATCAAATCGGTTGAATTAGAATTAAAAAATTGTTAGACAATATCAATGTAAAACCACTATATAACGCAGAGTGTATTATGTGTCTGACGTAAAATTCTCTCAAACTTAGCCATTTAGATATAGGTTAAATAAATTTGACCTCTGGTCAGAGTAGAGAAATTATTTACAAAATGTTGTTTAATTAAATTTAAATTAGGCGCCGAACTTCAATCCTGTTATTTGTTCGATGAAATCTAGAAAATGCGATGTCCGACTGTAAACTCCTGCAATTAGAGTTAAAAAAATATTAAAATATGAATCTTAAAATTATTGTTAAAAAAATTTTTTTTTTACTCTATACCTGGATATCCTTCACGAGCACATCCATATCCCCAGGAAACTGTAAAAATTCATTAAAAATTTTAATTTCATTTATATTAAATTGCATTATAAAGTTACCGATTCCACAGTGGACGAAACCTGCAGGGCTGTCGCAGATCATTGGACCACCGCTATCACCTTGACATGAATCTTTTCCCTTCTATAATATTTGAAATACCCACTTCTTGGTAATTTTGTTTCTAAGTCAACAGAATGTGTCTTATGCTTATATTAAAACTTACGATTCCTGCGCAGATCATACTCTCATCTATTTTGTAACCAGATCCAGCATATTGTTTGTTACATTGTGGATTGTCTACCAATGGAACTGTAACCTTGTAGAGTTCATCTGGTGAGCGTCCACCTTCAGTCAATGCACCCCATCCAGCTACCGTCGAATTTAAACTTGGAGGTTCATAATCTCTTGGTGGAAGTTGAACAGGTTGGACGTAACTGTTGAATTCTAAGGGTGAATCGAGTTCCATTAGTGAAAAATCGTGTGAAAATCTACCAGAATTGTACTCAGGGTGGTTGAATATTCGTATAACTTTTCGTCGTTGTTCTGGCCCTTCAATTATTTTGATATTATGGTCACCAGCAATGATGACGTAGTTACTTGGACTTGCTTGAGCACAGTGAGCCGCTGCAAAGTCAAAATATTATAAATGCGTTACAAAAAATAATTAGTTAATTACATAATAATTAATACCCGTTATGACCCAAGTTGGGGCAATTATAGAACCGGCACAGTAATGGTAACCGCGGGACACATCCACTGTATATGGAAATTCATACGGGATTGCTTCTTCTCCTCCAACAATTAAATGTTCGAAGCTTGCCTTCTCAATAGGTGATGCTGAAATTATAAATTTTTATTAATAGTTGATGAGATGTGCTGGAATAATGAGCAAATTACCCGACATGGCAATAATGCCAGTTGCCAAGATTAGAGCAAATGTAAGCTTTTCAGCCATTTTTTAACAAAAAAGTATTCAAATTTTGTAACAAAACCTAAGGGGAGCTAAATTGTGGTATTATATGTGAGTTTGTTATCCGATACTTTTGCATACTATGAACGGTACTTATATACCAAACTAAGAACATTTATTAGAGTTCATTGAGATTAATAAATTGATCAATAATAAGATAAAAGTTTTTCAGAAATCATAAACAAATTTAGAAATTTTGGCGTCATTTAGTAGTAAATTGAATTANACAAAAAAGTATTCAAATTTTGTAACAAAACCTAAGGGGAGCTAAATTGTGGTATTATATGTGAGTTTGTTATCTGATACTTTTGCATACTATGAACGGTACTTATATACCAAACTAAGAACATTTATTAGAGTTCATTGAGATTAATAAATTGATCAATGNTTAGAGTTCATTGAGATTAATAAATTGATCAATAATAAGATAAAAGTTTTTCAGAAATCATAAACAAATTTAGAAATTTTGGCGTCATTTAGTAGTAAATTGAATTAATCCTAAGATAGTTGTGCGAGCGTTTTCAGCAAAATGTAAAACCAATTTGTTTATGTAATTAATGAATCATAGATCAAGTCAATTGAAAGCTAATGTGTAGGTGTCAATAGTCTCGATTTTAATCGTCTATTTACCTTTCAAAAGATTAGAGATTTTCTGAACCTTGTGAATCGGAGCTATTTATCTGGGGATTCCCCAAACCAAATCATTCTCTACATTCCTATGAATATGTTTACATTTATTATTGAAATTTGTAATATTGATCTTAGTTAATTTTTCCCCAATTATTTCAATTCAAATTTAAAAAATATTTACTCCAATTTGTAAAAAAAAAATTTTTTAATTTTGCAAATAAACATCTAAACAATGTAAACATTGAAAGAATGTGGAAAATCCTATAACTGATAAACAACGATAATCAGTTGAATTAGAATTGATAAATTGTTAGAAAATATCAGTGTAAAAATAATAATAAATAGATAAATTCCATAAAGTTCCCACTGGGATAGTTTGAATATTCATTTTATGACAACAAAACCTAGAGTCTACAAGTACAGTTCGGGAAAATATTTTACTCGAGGTACCGAATAGTTGCGTGATTTCTGTGTTTCTTAACCAATCTGTATGAAAATTTCACTGAATGAGGGTAATCTTACTAGAAATTTCCATACAAAATTTCAGAATGATTGGTAGAAAGGGAGCCGAGTTTTCAAAGAGAAAGTAAAATTGAAAGAGGAGAAAGCTGGAAATAATTTTACTCGAGTTTCATTTTGTCGATGAAATCGCCAATAATTCGGAACGGAATAATTCCAAATTTAATTATTATACTCATTTAATCGATATTTAGCTAAAATCAACTCGTGTAAGCAACTCCGAAGCTACATTGTGAAGATTTTATAGGACTCTGTGCTCGGTAACAGTCTAGAGAGTTATCTGCGCATTCTTAAAGTCATCCAATGTGTCATATTGCTTCTCACCTTTCTAAAAGTTCCTGGCGAGTACACCGTATCAATTTTCAATGAGGTTAAAGTCCGGCGAACACGTTAGGATAGTGATAGGCGGGATATTATGTACCCGAAGAAAGTTTTTTTTTTGGGCATGAGGTGTTATATCTTGCGCTATCTTGCATAAAAATGCCATTTCCTTGACCAAATGAATTTAAAATAAGAAATAAGCATCAGGGCAAGTATCCCTGATGCTCAATTGAATTATTTTTTGTAGTTAAGGAGGCTAAGAGGGACTTCGATGTTAGCTAAAGGCACCCCAAACCCTGAACTATCTTCTTCAGGTATGATGCTATGAATTAATTAGCCAATCATTTACCAAATCATGATAATATGACGAAAAACCATCGAGTATATCTTTATTTCAATACTTCTCACATTTCCAGCTAATAATTTTCCATGTATCATATTGAGAAATTTTCTACTTTCTCCAGGAGAGCCTTATCCCTCAATGTGTTATTCTGCAGATATTCTGCAGAGAGGCTTCTGCAGATATTCTCTGAAGCGAATGCTGTCTGGTGAGTTTAAAAAGTTGCGAAGAGTGTCTAGAGTAGTGTTTGGGTTAAAATGGTGCTTTAATTGGTGCAACATAATTGACTTGTTGCTCATTTGTCGTAAAATTAGGAAGTAGAAAAAATCAAGGCTCTAGGATCAGTAGAACAAGTTATAATTATTTGAAAATTGGAATTTTTGGATATTTTTTTGAAACGCCCATCTCTTAGTACATCGTCTCAAAAAAACATCCAAAAATTTAAATTTTCAAAAAATCATAACTTTTGTTTTACTGATCCTGGAGACTTGGTTTTTTCTACTTCCTATCCTACTTTCTAAAGCTTTATCCGAAACTGGCACCACTTTACCTGAAAAAAATTTTTAACTAAAACTTTCTCTAAATTTTAAATTTAAATTTTTATTCATCGAAAGTACCCTAATTTAGGTTATTACACTTTTGGATTAAAATTAACTTAATTCTAGCAAATTATAAATAAGAATTTTGAACTTTAGAATTAGAGACTTGAAACTTAGAAACTTAAGAAATTATGAAATTTGATTCAAAAATGAAGAATTTGGTAAAGTAGTTATTTAATAGTTTAGTAGTTGAATTAATTAAATTAATAGTATGAAATAGTAAATGTCAGTAGTAATTTTAAAATTAGTAAGGGAGAAAAAAAATCATTTACACGAGAAAAAAAAATTTTTTTAAGAGTTAATGGCTATTTCAATGCATGACAAATCACATCCAATGTTGTCATTAATTAAACATTGATCAAGTTGTTTTTTAAGGAAATAATCTAGTAAGGCTCCGTTATTAAAAATAAACTAAGGGACACAGTTATTAAGGGATATAAGGGATCTAGGAAGACTGCATAGAAGTTCATTTATTCTGAATTCAAGTTAATTTAGATGAAAGTTCCTGTTATTTACAAAATATGAGTTTCTTCTTGTTAATCTTTTAGAGTTGATGTTTTGTTGAAGATTGTTTACTAGATCACAATATGCAGGACTGTTAACTGACAATATTTTTTGAAACAAATATAGGGAGTCAAAGTCTGCTAGTTGTTTAGGGAATAACCATTTTAATTCAGATGTCATTAATTCTTTCACCCTATCAGTACGAGATAAATTGAGTACAAATTTAGCACACCTCCTAATCACCTTTTCCACATCAGGTAGTAAATATTTTTTGCACTTAGCCCAACATGTAATCATGTAACGTATCACAGGAAGTACGTAGCTGGTGGCTAATATTTTTCTGTTGTGTTGTAAAAGTAGTTTTTGTAAGGGTAATAATTTCCATAAGATAAAGCTTGATTTCTTCTTCACATTGTTGACATAATGAATCCAAGTAAATTTTGAATCTAAGGTTAAGCCAAGACAATTGAGGGTATTTACGCTTATGATCTCATTCCCAAGGACATTAATTGAGACTGATCCAATTGAGGATATGATTCTAGGTTCGCCAATTAAGATGAGTTTTGTTTTAGATAGATTAAGAAATAGTTAATTGCTTTTCATCCAATCAGTGATAGAAATAATATCTTCTTTAAGACTTTGAAGTAAAGATCTCAAGAATTCGGGTTTTCCACTGATAAGGAGATGAGTATCATCTGCAAAGAGTACCGTGAAACTATTTTTATGTATAGTGACAAATCATGAATCATGATTGAGAACAAAAGAGGTCCAAGTACCGAACCTTGAGGCACAGAAAGAATTATTTCTTTAGTAGTGGAATTGGTTGCTTTTCCTAAAACTCGTTGTTTCCTATTATTAAGATAGGAAGAGAACCAATATGGTTCAATGTTGCACCATAGGAGTTTGTCAATATGTACTCCTTTGTCCACTTTGTCGAATGCCTTGTGAAGATCCAGTGCTAAAAGTATTGAGATATTTCCTAGTTGTAGATTTTTATGATTAGTTTCTGTGATTAAATGAAGTGCCATATTGGTGTAGTAGCATTTCCTAAACCCAAATTGATACTTGTAAAAAAGATGAAATTTTTCCATATATTCAGTCAGTTGTTTATGTACAAATTTTTCAACAAATTTTGATAAAATTGGAAATTGGTCGCATGTCAGATGGTGACATAGATTGATCAATTTTTGGAATAGGAAAGACCTTTGAAGTTTTAAGGGATTCAGGAAATATGCAAGACTAGAAACTGCTATTTATCAAATGGGCTAATCTTTCAGACACAACAGGTGCTCCAATAGACAGAAGAAGAATCCAATTGGAGAAATTGAGATCGTCATAGCACTCAGATTGTTTATTTTTAACCGATTTCCATATTTGACGGATACAGTAGGATTCAACAGGTTTAAGGAAAAACTTTTCACTAGGTGTAAGTATGGATATATGTTTGGCAGGTTTAAGCGTAGACACAGTGTTTGGCGTGGTTATGGATATGTAGTAATCATTTAATTTTTCAGAACTGAATTTGTGAGTAAAGGACTTTATTTTTAAGGGACATAATTTGTGGACAGCTTTATGGGGTACTAATTTTTTAATTTCATTGTTCAGACTATTTTTTTTATCTTGAAGTATAGCTGTTTTGACTTGTTTAGACAGATTTTTATGTAGTGACTTGTTATAATTCTTGGAACGATAGATTAAGTCCCGATGTTTTATTAAAAATTTCGTGTTTTCACTTAATCTGAAAGTGTTAGCATATTTATAGTAACTCACTTGTTTATTAGAAAATTTTGAGTTCACTATACTTGGAAGACTATTCATAAAATCAGTGAACATTTCTTCAACATTATCACTTTGAGTAAATTTAGTTGAAATAATTTCAGTTTCAATTTGTTCAAAGTCAATATTTTTGAAGTCATTGAATTTAATTGCCACTTTAGTGAGAATGGGTCTTTTGAACACAGTTTTTGCAATAACTAATTTGTGATCTGCCATAAACGTTTCTATGGTCTTACAGTCAGTAATTTTTTCCAAGTTGTTGGTGAATATAAGGTCTAGTAGAGAGTCATTTCTAGTAGAACAGTTGTTTATTTGTTGAAACTTAAAACAGGAACAAATATCCAATAGTTTCTTTGAGAATATTTTAGGCATATACAGGTCATTTGAAAGTAGCTCCGGGCTTTTGAAAATTTGTAGCTCTTTATTGGGTTGACACAGGAACCTCATTTGTCATTTATTGGAAAGCTGAATGTCAAGAAGAAACATTGGTCACAATCAAAAACGCTAGGAACCAGTGTCACTAAGGTCAAATTATGATCAAATGGAAATTTTTTAATTTAGCATTAGGATTACCATGGCGGCTTTTATTGTAGCAAATTCAAACAATCTGTTTCAGCACTTTTTAAAGCACCCAAACCGATATCGGTTAAATAATTGAAATTTTGTTTCTAAAACTTTTCCATGCCAATCGCAATGCTAAATTAAAAAATTTCCGTTTGATCAAGAATTACTCATCAAAATGGTGACCCTTAAAATTTGCAATTGTGTCCAATATTCCTTCTTGACATTCAGCTTTCCAACGGGTCGGAAACGAAAACTGTATGTCAGTTCAGTAAAGAGGTATAGATTTTCAAAAGCCCGGAGCTACTTTCAAATTACCCTGTATTTACAATTAAAATTGAAGTCTCCAAATAGAAATGCATTTTTTTGTGTTGAATTGAGGAATTCAAATTGCTGAGAAATATCATACAGCAAAACAAATATCACAACAAATACAAAAGAAATATCTCTACAACAAAAAAAAATTAAATGCTTTCTCCGGCAAAAGGGCATGGGCCAATAGTCTCTTCCCTATGAAACATAAATCATGGTTATACTGTATACTTGGAAGCAACCCAGAGTCAGTTAGTTTCATGTCAGATGTCATAATATTTCAGCCTAGACTGTCACAACCTTGACCCAAAATAGTATGAGGCAGACAAGGGATCGAACCATACACCTTAAGTCAGAATATATGGGGGTCAATTAGAAACCCAGTTTGAGTGCAAATTACTTAAAGTGTATTACTCTTTGTTAGGTGTGAGTTTGGCAACAATACGGAGTGCGTCTTCTTTCCACTTACAAACCTCCCCCAACGAACATGTCAAATAGTAAGACGGTGAGGTTGGTTGGGTCAGAGGAAAATATTTGTGTTAGGAAAGAATTACCCTTTTATTTTTATCTTTGACCTTCAGGATCGCCAACATTATTATTTTAGGAACAGATAAAACTATCAGATTTGTATCAAATTTGTGAAGATGATGAATAGTATGCGAAAGAACAATTCTTAAGATGAGAAAGAATTTAAGAATTCACTTTTGACCCTAGGGATCATTTGCGTTTCAATCGGATCGACTTTGATGTCATTCGTTCTTACTTCAATATTACTTGTTAATATTTTTTATCTTCCTACCTAATCTAAAATTTCAAAATACAGTGGAATTTCATGCTCACATTAAAAGGAAATCCTGGACAAGCTGAGACAGAACCTGGGAGAGAAGGTAAGGTGATAAAGAGGTACTACTATATCACAAGTGCACTTAATTTTAAACACCCAAACAAAATTTATTAATAATAACTAACGCCCTACCAATAACTAAGAAAACTTAAAAATGCTTCAAAACTCATAACCAAACACTAAGGTTAACTAATTAATTATTTAATAGTTACAACCTTAACGGGGGATGCGCCTGCGAATCACTAAATCCAATAAAACCCGTCATTGAAAAATACAGTTGAATTTGGTTATATTGACTTTCGTGGTATATTGAACACGAAAATTAGTCAATTTTGCGTGTTAAGTAAGGAATCCAAATGTAAAAACCTCGATTATTGTGAAAATTATGAGAGGTTAAGTGGTTAAGTCAAAGTGTATTTTATTACTGCAGTCTATTTTGATAAAATTAAACGTAATCCTTAATGCTAATGTAGAAAAAAAAGCGTTTATAACTTCGTTCTCACTCAAAACTGTGACACAAATATAACAAAAAACCAGGAGAAAGTATTCTCATGTGGTCAGAATGGGCAGCGAATATGATAATTTCGTTTTCTATTTAGAGGTTGAGAGCTAATTTCGAAGCTCCATAATAAGAGTTATAAAATTTTAAATATTTAATTTTGTTGTTTCTTCGAAAAAGTCGCGACTGTGTGAAATCTATTGATGTAAAATAATTTAGAAAAAAGCAGGTCATTGACACTCTAGTCCAACATTGTCGAGGCGATCAATGGTTCACTAATGAACATGTATATTTGTGCTAAAAACTCGCTTGATACATGTACTATCCAAATTCTAAAACAAAGTTCACATAAATATGGTGAATTTTGTGAAATCAAATTTCTACATACCCCTCAACGACCCGTATTTATTATTGAGCTGGCGTTTTTCCCAACCCCTGAGTATGCAGTAGTATTATTGGGGGTTGGAAGAAACTCCGACAAGATTATAAGAATGCTGTAGGTTACATTTTTTCTTACTCATATATTTGCCTGAAAAAAAAGGTTAACGCCTGAGTTTGACCAGTTCGTAAGCTCAAGTTATCGTAGGTTGGGTATGACAGTTTCTCCTGTATAATTCCAGTGCTCTAGGCATTTGCTGCGTGTTAATTTCAGCTCTGTTTCATTATTTCAGGAATATTTTGAAATGTCGTCTAAAACGATAAACCATTACAAAGCACAAATGGATTTGACGAATATTGAACTACCACAAGTTCAATGTTTGCAAACTTGACTTTGCAGAAGTTTTCACCTCAGTCAGTCAAAGCAAGTTGGATCAAGTATTGGAGGTGAATTATCGGGTTTGACCCAATAAATGTATGGTGGAAGAAATTCCAAAAAATGGAAGTTATTGTGACTAACGTTGAGACTGCAAATTTGATGAATTTGTTGGGTTTACTGAGAATCAACCTTATTAACAAATATTGCTATTGTTTAAACCCAGTAAGATACCATTCTGCTAAAAGATGTATGAAATGAATGGAAGCATCCCTGCATCTCTAATAGAATTTGTAGTAGAGGAGAAAGACGGTTACAAATTGGGTAAAAGTGGGAACATGTTCCATTTGAAGTCAAGGGAATTATGCAGATTTCTGATTTATTCTAATTCTAATTCTGAGATCTGAACAAGACAATTAATTGAACACTTTCGTCCTGCAGTCATTTCATCAAACGGTAAACTTCTTCACTCAACACTTAATAAGTGTTTGTTTCATAAATTATATTTCCAAGTGCTAAATGCGAGGAATATTTACCAATGCCATCAGCGATACCAAGCAAAAGCATATTTACTGAAGAGTATGTGATCTTATGTTACCGGCAAAGTTAGAACGTAACATTTATTCGATAAGCGTCAATCCAGTTAGGTTAGTTATCAGCAAACAAAAAGATTCCAGATAATAGAACGACTGTTTCGTCGATATAAAAATCTTACATTTGAATACGTTAGTATCTGAAACGAAGCATTACTCCAACCTGCAGCCTAATAATTGCTCTTAAGTATTCTAAGTAACAGAGGGTATCCTTGCTGAAAGTTTCATCAAAATTTATTACACATAACACACGTGTAGCTGTACCAATTTTTGACAATATTTATTTGATTTAAATAAAAACTTTGATAACAATCAATTCAAAATAAGATTATTAGTTTAGATGTCGTTGATTTAGTTTTCTTATTGGACAATGACATCACCGATGATACACGCCTCATCAACCTCAGTAGCAATGATCCGAAGTTGAAGCTTGACGTACTGATAATTAAGAATATGACATTGATTGTGGATATAATGGTTAAAATTGATCAAATTACTTACCCCAAGGTGAGTCACATTAGGGTACCAGGCAAATACAAACCGCCCCCGACCAGGCTCTAGTGGTGCTTCGACTTTGTAGTAGAAAAGGAGTTTTTCTTCAAATTTTGGATTGAATAGAGCTGATTTCATAGCGAATGATTTATGGGATTTGGCTATAATATAAGGTTCAGAATTAGTATTTATAGAATTTGACTATATTGGTTATTATTGGGTTAGTTCAATTTTACCTGGTGTCATGTCCACCACCATGGTATAATTCTTACCAATTTCGATAAGACATGGAGCTTTACTACAATTAGTCAATTCAAACCCAAACACATTACCTTTGGATCCTACATAAGAAGAACAAATTTTTTTTTTCCGTTTACTTAGTGCTGTTGCCAACTATTAAAATATTTAATATTCTCACCACAGTCAAGAAATCCTTCAGTAGAATCTAATGATGCGTTTGAATCCAATTCATGTTGACCAAAAAAAGTTGGAGTGAGAGGAATGCTTTGTGCTAAGAGAGCACACATGCACACGGCAATGATTGGAATACAAATGTTGTTCATAGTTGTTAGGATATTGGAAAATGAATTCCTATTGAAAATGTTACTGTTGTATTTAAAAGAAATTTGTTACATTGAAGTTTGTTCTAAAGCGGATGTAGCCTGATAATTTGATTAACCACGCCTAGAAATTTCGTTTAAAAATTTATTTAGTCAATCAATTATGAAGTACCAATCCCGACTCCAGTTGCGCAAAATGGAATGAATAACTAAATACAGATGTACTCTACAAATGTGGAGCTAACAATTATTTAAGTTGAACAGAAATGTTACTAATAATTTTAATTACGAAATCAGGACTTGAGTGTTTGATTTATTTATTTTTCTAATACTTATCAGAAAAGAATCAATTGTCTGACGCATAAAAAATTAAAACAATTAAAAAATATAACCCGGAGCGTCGTTATGTTTACGAGTAACTTGACTTTGAACAGTTTGTAAAACTTTAATTAAAGGGGCCATAAATCTTTAACAGGGAAAGCAATGGCTTTCCAACTTTCCCTAATCCAGAGATCAAACTATGACCTTGTGGTGGGAAAACATTAGATAATAATGGCAGAGAATGTGATTTGGAACTTAATGGTGATCGGTCATGCAATTAAGTTTTTAAGAGACATCTCCACACAATTCAAAAAAATATATTGGATTCAAATCTCAGCTCCTGGTGTGTGTTTAGTTTTAATTAAATTCTACCTAAATATGGTAAATAAAACCAAATATGCGTGTTTGTAATTTTGAAACTTTCTGATTTTTAAATCATGTTTAGCTATGCACTTGCCAGACTTCCTGATGGATTTAGAAAATGTGAGCGACTTAAGATGTTGTGTCATATTTGACCAAAATGCTCAATTTTGTTAGGTAAGTAGTGACTGTGCAGGTCACGATATAAACTAATTCAAATAAATCAGTTGTCTGGGGGAAAATCTAATGCAATACTAAGGAGCGGGTTATATGATGTTGAAAAATGTTAAATACGTACATACATAAAATTACGATATATTGACAAATTATATCCTAAAGAAATTTGAAAATACTTAGTAATCTTCTGCAATTATTGCCGTATACTTACAAACTTAGTTACTAATTCACAGATGAAGAGAATTAACTATACACTCAAGCGCATAAACATGGGTACATGGAGAAAGTTTTAACTCAAAAATGTGTGTAAAAAAAATTTTAGGAATGCGACCTCCCATCTCATTCTCTTTACTACCATGTACCCATGTTTATGCGCTTCAGTGTATATTCCTTACTAAACAAACCTGGGGCCTATTTCTATAAAGTGAAGATGATGAACGAGGAGAGATACATTCTGCTTTCTTTGACTATGATGAATTGAGGCTGTATCGCGTTTCAGAAGCCACTGATCAAAATTTTGGTTGCTTGATAGTGCCTTTTTTGATGAGTTGAAACGTCGGCCAGCAATGAGAATCAAGAAAGGTTGAAACAGTTTTTGAAACAGGTTGAGTAAGTTTTAGTTTTAATTTCGAAAGTTAAAATTTATTATTGAGACAAGAAAATTATGAATTTCTTAATATTTTGTATTACTGAAATTCCTCTAAAATTTTTTAGCCGACTTATGAATTTTCATGTCCAAAATGTAACCCCAACTCCATTTTTAGACAAAAGCAAGTAAATGTACTGAGGCGTGAATCAGAAAGTGCACAACTAATTAGCCAAACTAATAACTCTTCGTACACCACCTCTCACTCCCTAATCCACTCGCTNACTGAATTTGTGAGTAAAGGACTTTATTTTTAAAACGCTTTTTACATCATCTCAACTACTCAGCACTCCCGCACTCCTGAAATTCAAGAATTCGAAATAATGGCCTCATATATCTTTCATGTCAGACTAAAATATAATATAATAAACGTTATAATAGAGAAATTTAAATATTAAGTTTAGGTCTGTACCAGACCTAATTATGAGATACGCGCCAAAAATATGTGACGTAGAAGGACTTTCTCCTTCCTCAAGACTTAGTCCGTCCTTCAAAAACTTAATTCCAGACNCAAAAATATGTGACGTAGAAGGACTTTCTCCTTCCTCAAGACTTAGTCCGTCCTTCAAAAACTTAATTCCAGACCTAATTCCCTCTCACTTTAGGTCTGAGATAAAGTCCAAACCAAGAGTTTTGTNGGCGTGGTTATGGATATGTAGTAATCATTTAATTTTTCAGAACTGAATTTGTGAGTAAAGGACTTTATTTTTAAAACGCTTTTTACATCATCTCAACTACTCAGCACTCCCGCACTCCTGAAATTCAAGAATTCGAAATAATGGCCTCATATATCTTTCATGTCAGACTAAAATATAATATAATAAACGTTATAATAGAGAAATTTAAATATTAAGTTTAGGTCTGTACCAGACCTAATTATGAGATACGCGCCAAAAATATGTGACGTAGAAGGACTTTCTCCTTCCTCAAGACTTAGTCCGTCCTTCAAAAACTTAATTCCAGACGTAATTCCCTCTCACTTTAGGTCTGAGATTAAGTCCAAACCAAGAGTTTTGTTTTTTTGTTTTTCTTCAGTTTATAAGCAATATTTAAGTTTTAGTTTCATTTGTTTTAGTTTTAATTGTAAATTACGTAATGTTTGTTTATAATTAATTAAGTATTGGGTCTAAAAAAGGCTGAATTTCGAAAAAAATCGAAATTACGATCTGGCTGTTTCGGTAGGAACAGTCAGTTAATTCATTTTCTGTGGATGCTAATTTATATTTAAACATTCTCATAATTTTAGCATATCATTTTTATGAAACCGGAAGTTTAGGAAACAGTGGTCATCTAAAGTATTAAAATCGTAACTAGTTTTCTTAAATTTTACTGGTGGTTAATCTAAGCATCCAACCAATCAAGCCAAATGTTGGTCTGGACTTAATATTTTAGCCTCTTAAGTAACAACAAACTCAGACTCAAACCGAGTGTGAAAGTCGAGAAAAATAGATCGGTCCAGACCTAAACCTAATATTTAAATTCCTCTAATAATAAAATATAATATAGTGAATTTTTACGTTGATNGTCGGTCCAGACCTAAACCTAATATTTAAATTCCTCTAATAATAAAATATAATATAGTGAATTTTTACGTTGATAATAGTAAATAATAATATAATGAGGGTATTCCTGAAATTGTTTAAAGTTGTTAAGTTTAAAAAGTGCTATTTGATAACCCTACTGAAGTATGAAACGAGGCTTCTGATTGGCTTGATTACTTTTTTTCTTGGTTAAACTTTAACACGCTCAGGGGCATATTTTTTCCTTCTTATTTTCTCGTCTTATTTCTTCTCTTCATTTCTCAATCATCGAGCTAGTTTCATTTGTTTTAATTAATTGATTTGTGAACTCTTGTTCAACAATCAACACCTATAGTCAACAGTAATGAGGTAAGGTCAAGTTTTGTCTAGTATTTCAGTTTTAATATAAAGTCGTAGGTTAGAGCTGTAGTTTAAGCAAAATTTAAAAAAATAACATATAAAAATTTAACAACTTAACAGAGGCGATTGGAATTGCCTCAATATAATTTAATAATAATAATGAGGGTATTCCACATAGCCTGGTTAAGTGTTAAATTTTTATTTGATATATTTTAATGAGTGATATAATGANCATCATAAAGTCAAAATTATATTTCAGCATCCAATCAGCTGTAGTTTAAGCAAAATTTAAAAAAATAACATATACAAATTTAACAACTTAACAGAGGCGATTGGAATTGCCTCAATATAATTTAATAATAATAATGAGGGTATTCCACATGGCCTGGTTAAGTGTTAAATTTTTATTTGATATATTTTAATGAGTGATATAATGAAGATATCGGGAAGGGTAAAAAGTCAAATGTTGTTATGTTGACATTTATTTTTGACTTTGTTATTACAAAAATTTCCCTCGCCTCTTTTGCATGTTGTAGTTGAGAGGATGCATGAGAGGAAAGCTGAGGCCACAAAGTAGTAAGTTCCAATTCTCTCATACATTCAACTACAATATTCAACTACAACATGAATAAAAAGTGTGAGTTTGACCCTTTCTCCTCCTCAGTTGACGTTATTTATTTGCATTTTAACAATAAAAATAAAAAGCAAAAAGATGCCCCTGAGCTTATTAAACTTTAACGGAGAGCAAAAATAATCAGACCAATCACAGACGTATAAAATGATGTCATCTTTTTATAAATTAAAAATATTTAAAATTTAACATCTTTTTATCTTATAACCAAAAGCAGGAATACCCTCAATAATATAAGCAAATAACACGTTGATTTTGTTTTTCCGTGCAGATAATGCTTATGTCGAGAAAAAGTTCGTCGATACAAAGGACTATCAGAGAAAGCGAGAGAATCACGCACCTTTTCGACACTTTTTTGTCACTTGTCCCGTGCTTAACAATATATTTGCAACCAATCTATAAATTTATATGCAAAGCTCAAATATCACGCTTATCCATAAGTATGTGGGGATTTGAGCATAAGACTCAATCCCCACTACTGTACTCATAAATGAGACAGTAGACTCCTTACCTGGCAATCAATGACCAGGAAGGAGAGTTTCGGAGTTGTATTGAGTTTGAGAACAGGATTGCCCAACTAGGCTCTGTAGCACAAATGGTTAGTGCGTTGGGTCCGGAATACCCAAGACGTGGGATCATACCCCACCAGAGACCAAATTTTTGTGGCAATCCCTGTCTCAAACTCAAAGTGGCGGGTCAGCCCCGCCACACATGGCGACCATCCGCGACCCTCCCCTTATTAAGGGGCGGAGGGCCGGTAGTCTTCGGTTCCCGAAGGCCGAGGGGGCGCTCTTGGCGGCGGGAAAGTGTGGGGATTTGAGCATAAGACTCAATCTCCACTACTGTACTCATAAATGAGACAGTAGACTTCTTACCTGGCAATGAATGACCAGGAAGGAGAGAACGGAGTTGTATTAAGTTTGAGCACAGGATTGCCCAACTAGGCTCTGTAGCACAAATGGTTAGTGCGTTGGGTCCGGAATACCCAAGACGTGGGATCATACCCTACCAGAGACCAAATTTTTGTGGCAATCCCTGTCTCAAACTCAAAGTGNAGTAATAATTTCTTTCAAATTTCAAACTATTAGAACTTTTTAGAACATTTCACCCAGATTTAATGCAAATGATTGTTCGCGTTGGCAGATAATGATAAATTGGGAAGAACTTTTCTCCTCTCTGTTGCAAATATTTTGCTCTATAGTATAAGGGTGTGCGTCTAAAACTACCTAGACTACCGTTAATTACTAAAATTTTTGAACTTTAAAGAGTTGAGGAAACTTTTGGATTCCATTATCATCACGAAGCCTAACTGTTGATTTTACCGATTGTATGACTTTTCGAAGAAAAGTTTTTAGGTCAAAAATTTTCACACCAGTAATACTTTATTCTTCAATATAAATTTTTATAAGCATTTATCAGGAAAAGTGAGTGGTTGAAAATGATGCTGGGAAGACCTAGAATCCAAGTTGGGCTAGGCTTCTAAATTATACCAACCAGCAATGTTATTTCTTTGACTTTATGCTCGCTTTGATTTATTATATTTTACTCTGCTTAGGTGGCACAATGAAAATAATTTCTGTAATTATTATAGAACCAAAGTTTGAATACACTGTCACGTGGTTTCAGTGTCTGCAATTTTCATATTATCAGGACCGGAATATTCGTGGTATTTTAAGGCGCAAAATTAACAAAACAATACAAATTTTCGAATCAATTATATTTGTCATTTATGTTTCGTCTGATTACTCGTTTAAGTAAGTTTAATAGTTATAGTTGATTTGTTAAATTTTATTGTTCAGAAAATGAGGCAAATACCCTCTCCAAAACGAACCTACAGAAAGAGAGGTGGTTATGTTAACAAAATTATAAATAATGTTAGACACTTTTTAGAAGATTTAAATCTTAATATTTCAAAGTTCTGTGAAGGTTCAAGCTTACAGCCACCAAAATTTCCAATACAATCAGAAAATCCAATCAAAAGAATATCCAACGCTTGATAAATTATTGAAAACATGTTCCGAAGAGCCGCATTTTCCAAAAATGAAAAAGGAAACTTTCAGAAAATGTCTTGTAAGGAAATGCGGATTTAGATTCAAATACATCTTTAGAAAACCAGTATATTTGGAACGAACGGATATTGTGACGCAAAGAGATTACTACCTGCGACACATTAGGCACTACAGGCAGGAAGGTTATAAATTTTTCTATTCGGCAAAAACATGGACTTCCCCAGATCAGACTAGAAACCGATGTTGGCAAATTTTTTTGGAAAATAAATACAGGACTTTAAGAGGGAGTAAGAGGGAGTAAGAGGGAGTGCTACGGTGCTATCGGACGTAAATGGCAATACTGGAGGTTTTAAAGTAAATGGAGGTGAATGCGTAAGAATTATGATAAATCAAGCAATCTTTTCAAACTATTTTTATTTGGCAGCCACCGTGTTATAATTAATTTGGTGTTTTTTTTTTCAAAAATTTATTTTCTGGCTTTTTGCATTTCTCTACGAATCATGACATTTGAAGACTGTTGGAACAGATTTTCCAAAAAAAAAATATTTTTGAAATTTTTTTTGTTTTGAAAAAAAAAAATTTTTTTTATGAAAAAACTTAGTAAAAATTGTTGAAAATAAATGTGCTTTTTTTTGCAAAATAGTCTTAAAAGTCATCAAATGTTATGATTCGTGGAGAAATGCAAAAATCTAGAAAAAATTTTTTTTTTTTGTAAAAATTTTCAACACTCCCCAAATGTATACCCCAACCGGATTCTGAGATGGTTGNGAAAAAATAAATTTTTTTATGAAAAAACTTAGTAAAAATTGTTGAAAATAAATGTTTTTTTTTTGCAAAATAGTATTAAAAGTCTTCAAATGTTATGATTCGTGGAGAAATGCAAAAATCTAGAAAAAATTTTTTTTTTGTAAAAATTTTCAACACTCCCCAAATGTATACCCCAACCGGATTCTGAGATGGTTGAAGCGATAGAAATAAGTTAAATGTAAGAATTTATTATTATTAACCAGGTTGATAAATAAGTTTGATTAGGCAATCCTGATTTTGCTTACGACACTGGTACCTTAACCTCCTCCCAGTGTATTCAAACTTTGGTTCTATAATAGTATCAGATTGACACTTTCGATGAGCGATCATATCGTTTGGAACAAATATTTCTTTCACTTTTTGAAATCCAGCCACTCCAGGTTTCAGTTCTGTTTCGATNAATCCTGATTTTGCTTACGACACTGGTACCTTAACCTCCTCCCAGTGTATTCAAACTTTGGTTCTATAATAGTAATTATATTTAGTGACTCGGTTCAATATAAATAGAATATTTTGGGGAAGATGAAAATTTGTAAATAAACTTATAAACTGTTCAATACTGAGATATGTGGTCTCAAACTTCCAAGATTCATTTAATTCATATTCGCTAAGATTCAATATTAAAAACTGATACATTGAACTTGCTTTAATACTGATATGTGTAAATCCGCTTCTTGTGCATTAATCAATCAAGTATGAAGTACCAATCCCGACTTGAGTTTTGCACAATAGAATGAATAACTAAAATACAGATGTACTCTACAAATGTGGAGCTAACAACTATACAAGTTGAACGGAAGTGATGCTATTAATTTCAATTGCGAAATCAAGACTTCACTGTTTGATTGTTTTATTTTTCTAATACTTATCAAAAAAGTAACTCAAGGATTCAAGTATTGTCTGAAGCATGTCAAAATGGAAAAAATAAAAAATATATAACCCTGAGTGTCATTGTATTTACGAGGAACTAGACTTTGAATAGTTTGTAAAACATTAATTTGAAGAAAAAAAATTAAATAAAAATATTCTTACTTTCAAACTTTGTTAACGTGAAATAGTTATCTTGATTAATAACTTCTCAACCTGCGACCTGAATCCTTTAAAAAAATTTCCAAATTCAAGTAAAGAATCATATTTGAAAAATTCGCGCACTTATATAAGGTTAACTTTCAAATGTGCTTGCCATAACTATGCATACTTTAAATTTGAACGTAAAAATTTCAACTACGTAAAAATTTTACGTCGATTTTTGAAATAAGGGAATGATCAGCCATAACTACATATTAACCCAGAAATTTTTAAGGTATATAATATGAATCATAAGCGTTAGGAGGCAGAGGGAGTGTACTAGCAGTTCGATTACGTATCGAAAAATGGTGTTGAATTTTAATAAAATTCAAATTGAAAATCAAATTGCCTGATAATTTTTTTTTTTCTTGTTCATTATTTTATTTCAGCATATTACCCTGTTGGCCCACTTCTATTCTATATGTAACATAGNTTACGTATCGAAAAATGGTGTTGAATTTTAATAAAATTCAAATTGAAAATCAAATTGCCTGATAATTTTTTTTTTCTTGTTCATTATTTTATTTCAGCATATTACCCTGTTGGCCCACTTCTATTCTATATGTAACATAAATACTTGATTTGGTTGTATACTGTCGACGGGAAAGGATTTATACATCGCAGGATATTTCAATTGGTATGATCACTTCTAGAAAATTGTCGATTTCGTTAGGCTTGCACAGTATCAAAATATTCAAGAAATCGTACAGGACAGAAAATAACGAAGAGTAGAGTAACATTTAATTAATCAGTAATTGAACGGAACTAAATTAGTAGGAAGTTAACTCTAAGTACTATCGTAACTAAAAAAGAAATTAATTTGTAGTTGCAATTTTAGCAGCTTGAATTTCCTCTTTTGTCATGACTCCATAGTGAATGAGAAAGAAAAGAAGTGTAGACAATGCGGATCCGGCGAATCGATTTTTTATAAAAACTGGAAATCCACGATTTGCAGTCATTGTGTACAAGGGAACTCGAACATTTCCAAGATTCTCTCGACCATGCTCACAACTGTCCAGGCTTCGTTTTTCAATTTCAAAAATTTCTACTGAACTTACCTAAAATCCNGAACATTTCCAAGATTCTCTCGGCCATGCTCACAACTGTCCAGGCTTCGTTTTTCAATTTCAAAAATTTCTACTGAACTTACCTAAAGTGTATCAGCACAATATCAAATGTTTTACTTACTAGACACAAAATTACATAAATAAGTACATTTTGAATACCTGGTAGGCGTAAAAGTGAAGGACCAATTCTACTCCTCTACGGGTATCGTTTTGTACAGTTGAGTATAGGTAATTACTCTGATCAATTTGATGTTTTGCTCCGTCAAAATTGATTTCCTCTTCAAGTTCACGTTGGATTGCTTTAACCGTTACTAGTTGGCCCTGCTGAAGTGAAACTCCCGCCAATTGTTCGTCTACTTCTCCACCTCCGAAGCCCAGAGACCCATCGAAACGCAAGTGCATCTATATCGATAGAGATTAACATAATCAAGTTTCATACGCAAGGACGCCGTTTATATGCGCCAATTTAAAAAAAATGGTATGGAATTTACAAAAAAGTTATACGATATTACTGTCCTCTTCACTAATTTGTACGACAGAATTCAGTAGATAACCGTCTAACTTGTTTACGTAATCAATATTGCCGTAGAAACCAAATTTTAAGCTTAAAGCAGTTTTCAAACCGCGCACCGAACCCAATCAAGCATAAATCCACAACTTATTAATAGTGAAAACATGTGAAGAACTATTATCGCTACAGAATTTACCAAAGCGATCACTTTTCGAAATGTTGGTGAAATTTTGAGAAGTACTACTAGATGAGCCATTAGATGCGTCTTTCAAATTGGTCAAAATTTTCGACATGGCACGGAAATTGCGGTTGCATTCAATTTTGCCAAAATTGTTATCCTTTTTTCTCGGCAACTAATAATCTCAAACGCTTCAGTCNAAGCATAAATCCACAACTTATTAATAGTGAAAACATGTGAAGAACTATTATCGCTACAGAATTTACCAAAGCGATCACTTTTCGAAATGTTGGTGAAATTTTGAGAAGTACTAGTAGATGAGCCATTAGATGCATGTCTTTCAAATTGGTCAAAATTTTCGACATGGCACGGAAATTGCGGTTGCATTCAATTTTGCCAAAATTGTTATCCTTTTTTCTCGGCAACTAAGAATCTCAAACGCTTCAGTGTTTTTTTGCATCTGACTGAAGATAATCATCCCCGAGGTGGTTCTCATAATATCCCTACTTTAATTAATAGTACCGTCAGAGAGGACGAATGAATCTTACAAAAAATTTTATCTAATTTCAATAACTTGAGAAAAAAAGTCCTCTTCAAGTCATCCAATACAGGTTGAGAGATGAGTTGACCCTATATGTCACTTATTAGACCAAGCAGGTCAATACGTAAACATTTTCTGAATATGTTGACCTTTCTAATAATATCTCATTAGACTAAATTCCACAATTTTTTAAAATTTAACCTATTAGCTCCAGTCACCCTTGACCCAAGTTAGCTTCACATAAAAGAAATTACACTTGAACAAATTATAATTATTGCGTTGAACAATTAAATTTAGTGAAATTGAATGCAATTATTCCTAAGATTCAAATACCCCCTGTGACGAAATTATTAACTAAGTTTGAAATATTATGAAAAACAACTGAGAAAAGTGATTGAGTAAAATGCAAAAACCTAAAGTAATTATGAAACATAGTTGTTGAGAAAGCGGGATAGCAGGTTACGCTAAAATGGCTCAAATTTTGAGGAAACTAAAAAACATACATCCAACGAATGAAGTAATAAGGTACTACAGTTGGGTGATAATTTAAATACGCACCCTACGATTTAAAAAAAATCCAACTTAGAGTAAAAATTTGTAANTAGTTGTTGAGAAAGCGGGATAGCAGGTTACGCTAAAATGGCTCAAATTTTGAGGAAACTAAAAAACATACATCTAACGAATGAAGTAATAAGGTACTACAGTTGGGTGATAATTTAAATACGCACCCTACGATTTAAAAAAAAATCCAACTTAGAGTAAAAATTTGTAAACAATCAAAAGTGCTTCATGTTAACAGACCAATTTAATCATACTATGCCAAATTTTAGATTTTTAGAATAATTAGTTTTTGAGTTAACCCGATAAATTAAAATTTTGGCGGGAGAAAGTTGGTGATAATTTATATACGCACTTTTCTTTTATTAGGATTTTATAGTAACTCGCTTATTTAATTGGACGGATTCGGTGTGCAAGTTAATTTTCAGTACTTAATAGAACCCCCCTTATTAAGAATTACTTCAAAAACAAGATTCTTCATTGAATTTGAAAGGTTTTGGAGGACTGAAAGGTCGACTTTCTCCCATTCTGCTTTCACCGCGGTTTTTAGCTCTTCTAAATTTTCAAATTGCTTCCAGTTGCTGTAAACAGCTCTGGAAAGTATTCTCCAGAGGTTCTCAATTGGATTTAGGTCCGGGGAATATGGCGGCCATTCCATTGTCGGGATATTATGGTGCTGGAGCCAAGCCCGTGAAGCTCTTGACGTATGGCAAGGATTATTGTCCTGCATAAATATACCTTGACCTTGCCCCAAATTGACAAAGTGAGGTTGAAGGTTCGTGTAAAGATGGCCTTGGTAAGTATCTGAATTTTGGCGCGGTGTGGAGAAAGCAATTTTACCGTTAAAGCTAAAAGCTGCCCAAATCATTAGTAACCCTCCTCCAGTGTGGCACTTTGAAAAAATTTTCTCTTCCTTACGCAAGTCATGCCAATAGGCAGCAAATCCATCCGGACCATCAAGATTAAATTTTTTTCGTCACTTCAGATGACATGGCGCCATTTTTCATCCCATCCAACTTTGTTTTTCGCCCAGTCGAGTCTGGTTAATTTCTGGTGGGTTCAATGGAGGTTTCTTCAACTTCTTAATGTGTTTTATGTTTACATTAGTATTCAAAACTTTCCGAATTGTCCATCTTGAAGCTTTTAACTTCAAACTATGCTTAATTTTCGGTGTCGAAATTGAATTATCGCTGGCTTCCTTCAGAATTAGGCTCTTTAATCTGGGAGAAAGTATTTCTTTTGGTCCTCGTTTTGATTTCTTAACATGGATTTCCTTTGTCTTGAGATAATTCCTAATGCAGCCTTCAGAACGATTAATTAGCTTCGAAATTTGTCTATTAGACAAATTGTTTTGCTTGAATCCATTGATTTGCCCTTTCTCAAACTCAGATAGACACTTTCCCTTTGGAATTTCTTATCTAAATTCGATTCAAAGTACAAAATTGTAAAAGTTAACATTTTGCCTTATTACTACTAAATGAATAATTATCTTACTTCAAATAATGAAAAAAAAAACGATTCGGGCTAGCCTTCCACTATAGATTGATGCAAACTTAGATTAAAAGATTAGTTCGTATATAAATTATCACCAACTTTCTCCCGCCAAAATTTTCATTTATCGCGCTAACTCCAAAACTAATTATTCTAAAAATCTCAAATTTGGCGTAGTATGATTAAATTGGTCTGTTAACATGATGCACTTTTGATTGTTTACAAATTTTTACTCTAAGTTGGCTTTTTTTCTAAATCGTAGGGTGCGTATTTAAATTATCACCCAACTGTAGTCCTCAAAGTTTCACTGGGATTGGTGAAACTGTCCACAAAATTCAGTCAAAACCATTCTATGGACACTTAATTCCTCATGCAATGCAAAATTATATAAAAACATTGTCTCGGGGTTCCTTGCACCATTTAAGAATTTGCTAAAGGAAGGTTATTTTAATTTTTTTTTGATATTGTGATGATGCCGCCTAATCAGTTAAATGTTGCAAATTATCCACTCTTGCCGCAAAGTCAATTCACCGTATCCATAGAGAACTTGATTGTGAAAACATGTAAACAATTTAGACTGTTTTCGACTGCATTCTGTTGTATGAATAATTGGAGGGTACGCCGTGATCTATAAGCTTTATTGGCTTTCTGATGAGTATCAAGATCTTGTGTCCTGTATGAGAACGACGGAGATTTCTATATGCAATATTAGTTGAATTAGACATGAATTTAAGAATTTAGTTTGCTTGACAAGGAGACACTGAGATTGAAAAAATTTTTTGAATTATTTATAAAATGTGTGAAAATATAAAAATCGTCTGGTTATTGGTATTTGCAAAACAATTTGATCTCTTGCAGTGGGAGGAAATACTACAGAACTCTGTTTTCTGGCATACAGAGGTCTGTATGGTATAACATACAGACCTCTGTATACTAAAAGACAGAGTTCTGTAGTGTAGTGACGTAGCATACAGAACTCTGTATGGTAAAAGACAGAAGTCTCTAGGGGTCTACCAATAGCGTGCGTGGATTTGCGTGAGATTGTGTTTGTGTAAAAACCGAGAGATTTTACGAAATTCTATCCTCTCTCATTGGTTAGAGTCACTAAGCCCATCCCACTTGAGAGTGAGATTGTGTAAAAGAGGAACCTTACACAATCTCACGCAAATCTACGCACGCTATTGGTAGACCCCTTGCAGGGGGTGGCGGTACAACATAGAGATGGTTTTGAAAAAAAAATTGTCTGGGAGTGACGTCACTGTTACGCACTTCGAATTCCCTAACATTTCTCCTCGTGCATTTTCATGACTTTTCATGGAACATTTGTAGTGTAGTCCCTCTATGGAATTCAAGTACGTGATACGTTAATCGATTGTAAATTTATCGTAGATTACGAATTTGACATCCATTGTTGGCGGTCAAGTCAAATTTTGCAAAATTTTTGCAAATTTGTGCCAAAGAAACAAAAAAATTTTAGGATGACTTACCCCAAGGTTGCTATAAGGAATTAATCTAAACTGGCTATGATAAGGTTAGCCACTTACTCAATTTTTTTTTCAAAATTAATTTTTTGAAGAAATAACAATCAACAAAGTCAAATAAACAATAAACTTTTTCACTTTCTATAGTTGTTTAGGAATATACTACAAACTCAAAAATTTGGAAGAGAAAAAAAATTTATAAGTAAAACCATAAATTAGTGTCTTCTTTTTGTTAAAAAATTAGAAGGGAGAATTGTGATAAAATACATCGCGAAAAATACATAGAATTATAAGATCGCTTGAAACAACAATAATTATTTATATTTCAGCAAATCATTAGGAAAGTAGATATAATAGCATAATAATAGTTAAAAGTATTGAAAAAAATTTTGACGTTCAAAAAGTTAGGCACTTATTAGTGTCAACTTTTAATACTATTTACCTTAAACTTTCTTTGTCCGAACACATTTCACTTCTATTATCCCCTCACAGAAACCAAACTTGTTGTTCGTCGGCATGACGTAGCATACAGAACTCTGTCTTTTAGCATACAGAGGTCTGTATGCTAGAAAACAGAGTTCTGTAGTGTTTCCTCCCACTGTCTTGGTGGTATAAAATGCACTAACCGCTATAAAAGTGAAACAAAATGTAATTACAGTAAATGATCTAACTTCGCAACCACATTGCTCCGCTGTTTCTCACATTCCCAGATCGCGACCACCGTGTTAACTCAAATAT
Source organism: Holacanthella duospinosa (assembly GCA_002738285.1). Classification (NCBI taxonomy): domain Eukaryota; kingdom Metazoa; phylum Arthropoda; class Collembola; order Poduromorpha; family Neanuridae; genus Holacanthella; species Holacanthella duospinosa. Next base: position 28,815 of record NIPM01000159.1, on the reverse strand, counting down.
TTGGTGGGCACTTATCACAGTCGATATTTAATTGAAACTTAAATAAAAATTACTTGTCAAGTTACTCGACGAAGGAAATAACTTTAAACATATCACTCTTGCTCATGGTATTGACATGGTTGTAAGTCATGGGCTAAAGTCAAAGAAACGGCTAAATATTGTTAACTGCTTAGCAAAAACGGAAAAGTTGGGGTAGAAGCTAATTTGAAATATAAACAACCTTCTCACTGTAACTTTACGGTAGATGTGTTTTGGAGGAGTTTAATCTCACCTGGCCTATGAGTGTTGGTTGCGAAGTTGGATNGTAACTTTACGGTAGATGTGTTTTGGAGGAGTTTAATCTCACCTGGCCTATGAGTGTTGGTTGCGAAGTTGGATTATCTACTGTATGTATTTCCGTTGTAATTATGGACAACTTACTGCTAACTCGACTGCCGACTCTGTTAGATTTGACCAGACTGCCGACTTTGGTCCTTCCTTACAATTTTTGGTCGGATAGGAAGTACCAATACTGTGGCAAGTCGGGTCTTNGGTCGGATAGGAAGTACCAATACTGTGGCAAGTCGGGTCTTCCTACCCTTCCTCGTTTAGTCTGTCGCGTCTTCCTACTAGAACGAAAGAAGTGTATTATGTACTTACACGACTTTGGGATGGAAGTAGATTTAATCGGGTAGGAAGAACTTAAGTTAGTGGTCGGCAGTCATATCATGTCATATCTACAATCTACCCTACCGAAAGTCGACAGTCGGGTTGGTTGGTAAGTAGATGACTGTGATTATGCGTTATGCGAATTAACATTGCGTTAATCGACAACATTTTTCATCATTTATTCTTGACAATACCAGGATAGTTGCGCGTTTGTCTAGAGTTTTGGTGTTGTCGGTGTCCAGTCCTGCCAATGGCTTGTCTGCTTCTGACCAGATACAACAATGTACAGCATGTGCAGCACCGACTATTTTCAAGCTTTCTTCGAACGTAACCAACTTNTCTGACCAGATACAACAATGTACAGCATGTGCAGCACCGACTATTTTCAAGCTTTCTTCGAACGTAACCAACTTGTGACAATTGTGAAGTTCATGAACTTCCTTTAATGTCGCGAATGTCTGCAATACTTCGGGTTTCATGGTGTTATCACTTGACTACAACCTTTTAATTATCTAAACAGTCAAAACCACTTTGTCTACATTCTGTATGCATTTGTCTGTCACTCACAGTCAGAGTTGCTAACTATCGGTATCGGTCCGCTTCCGATAGCGATACCGATACTTTTTGAGAACAAAACCCCGATACCTATACCTATCCTGATACTTTTTACAGAACAGAACCCGATACCTATATTCATACTTTTTCAAAAAAATATCCCGATACTTATATCTTATCCTTTTTCCAAACAAAACCCGATACCGATACTTTATTCAAATAAAAACCCGATACCGATAATTATGGTATTGGCTATAGTATTTATTTTCCTACTCCTATAATTTATGATATGAATTATGCAATTGAAAACAATCTGGATTTTGTTAAAAAACTCAATTTGTTGTATAAAAAATGTATGAAGAGGATAACATTGTACATCGTACGAAAACTTGACTTTAATTGTGCTATTAACGTATTAACTTTTGTTCCTTCAGAAAGTTAATAAAAAGTAGTGTTTTAGAACTAATAATAAAAACAAAACGAAATAATTACTCAGATTTTAGTAAATCTAAGTAATTATTATTGAAAACACTAAGGTGTGTATAAAACTTACTCCATTTTCGTTTCCAAATATAATTTTTACTTCTGATGACTTAGTACGGTATGATTAATTTAATACTATAATTAATGGGTATAATCATGTCGAAATGCATAAAACGTGAAGTTGCATTTATATAAGTGAGAGCAAATTAACTTCATATATTTAATTATAATTAAACCTCAGAGGCNAAACGTGAAGTTGCATTTATATAAGTGAGAGCAAATTAACTTCATATATTTAATTATAATTAAACCTCAGAGGCTTTTGTCCAATGAGACTTGTTATTAGCGTACTGGGTTAGCCAAATTAATCCGGGCCTCCTTTCTCCGCCTTTCACCAAAAACGGCTTAGGGCAGGCGATACACAATTAGGAAATATTGGAAGTGAAGGTAATTTTATGAATTTAAATGTTTTGATTAGACATATAGGCTAATGCAAAACAATGGAGCAAAGGAGAGAGGGGTGGGCAGGTTCTCTGTTGAGTGAGATGGAATAGATCTCAGGGGTCATTCCTTGATTTGGTTTTTACTCTCAAACCATGAATTTAGAATTACAGAATGGCGTATCGTCACAAAAACATAGTAGAGTAGCAGAGAGAGGGGTCGGCAGATTCTCTGTTGAGCAAGGTGGAGTAGATGCTAAGATCCCACAACCCATTCTGCTACTTTGATTTTTCTTTCTGCTGCTGTAAATTTAGTTTCTAAAGTATGTACTTTCGAACACACGCTAATTTTCAATCCCTCCAACTTTTTGATTTCTCGATATTTATTTGCTGTATCAATTTTTTTTTGGTGAAAGCGACTTTCTACGGCCCGAAATAATTTGGCTAACCTTGTATTATTTTCTGCAAGTTTTTGAAAATATTTTTTCAGAAAACATTGAATTTCCAGCAAGCTGCATTAATAATCGATTATTTGACGTATGGAGAAATAGTTTCAGTTTAGGAAGGACGGTGGGCAATCGGAAGGGAATGTCCGCAATACGTACTGCACATATAATCGTCTAACGACCGTCCAAACGTTAATTGCACACGTACTATGCTTCCTGCGCATGTCAAAGTACACTGCGCACCAATAATGCTCGCGTATAATACGCACTGCACGGGTGAAAGAGCTTGATGCGTGGGCTATACTTATTGACAACCCCATTTCGACCCTTCAATCAGTTTTATAAATGCCCGATATACAAGGCCTTCCAAATTTACCCGGGCCTTTTTTCCCGCCTTTCAACAAAAACGTCTAGGGGCAGGCGATACACAATTAGTAAATAATGGAAGTGAAGTTAATTTTATTATAATCACTGCAAATATCAAAAATATAAAACATCTGTTCCGATTAGATACACTAATGCAAAGCTATGGAGCAAAGCAGAGAGAGAGAGAGAGGGGTCGGCAGGTTCCTCTAGTTGGTCATTTCTCTTAATTACCCATATTTCAGCATTANCAGAGAGAGAGAGAGAGGGGTCGGCAGGTTCCTCTAGTTGGTCATTTCTCTTAATTACCCATATTTCAGCATTACAGAATGGCGTTTGTTTAAAAAAAATCAAAATCAGTTTTGATTAGACAAGTTATTGGAAAGCAGTGCAAAGGATGAAAGCAGAGAGGCAGAGAGAGGGGTCGACAGGTTCTCTGTTGAGTGAGGTGGAGTAGATGCAAAGGGACCATACCCTGTTGCACTCATTCTCTCAACTCTCTGCTGCTCTTGTTAAATAATTAATTTTTGCAAAGAAATGTTTTCTCAGACACACGCTAACTTTATTCCCTCCAACTTTTGTATTTCGCGCTATTTATTTGCTGTCTCAAATTTATTTTTGGTGACAGCGACTTTCTACGGCCCGGAATAAAGTGGAAGGCCTTGTATTATTTAAGATGTAAAATCTCATAAGGCTAAATTAGAGTCTCGATAAAACGTTTCGCAAACTAGGTCAGAGTTGAAGTCTATGGTTCATCATCGAAGTTGTCTGTTCCGAGTGCATGGGTTTCTAAACTAATGAAAATTCCGTCTCGATCTGTCATGTCATCTTTGAGTTAGAGCACCGACTGACGGCTGGACAGAACAGATGCAGAATGTGTTTGTTACAATAATAATTACAGTGGTCCTCGCCTATAACTAACTTTTAGGGACCAGGAAATTCGGTTCATAACCCCCGATGTTTATTATNAAACGTGAAGTTGCATTTATATAAGTGAGAGCAAATTAACTTCATATATTTAATTATAATTAAACCTCAGAGGCCTCTGTCCAATGAGACTTGTTATTAACGTACTANAAATCTAAGTAATTATTATTGAAAACACTAAGGTGTGTATAAAACTTACTCCATTTTCGTTTCCAAATATAATTTTTACTTCTGATGACTTAGTACGGTATGATTAATTTAATACTATAATAAATGGGTATAATCATGTCGAAATGCATAAAACGTGAAGTTGCATTTATATAAGTGAGAGCAAATTAACTTCATATATTTAATTATAATTAAACCTCAGAGGCCTCTGTCCAATGAGACTTGTTATTAACGTACTAGGTTAGCCAAATTAATCCGGGCCTCCTTTCTCCGCCTTTCACCAAAAACGGCTTAGGGCAGGCGTTACACAACTAGGAAATATTGGAAGTGAAGGTAATTTTATGAATTTAAATGTTTTGATTAGACATATAGGCTAATGCAAAACAATCGAACAAAGGAGAGAGGGGTGGGCAGGTACTCTGTTGAGTGAGATGGAATAGATCTCAGGGGTCATTCCTAGATTTGGTTTTTACTCTCAAACCATGAATTTAGAATTACAGAATGGCATATCGTCACAAAAATATAGTAGAGTAGTAGAGAGAGGGGTCGGCAGATTCTCTGTTGAGCGAGGTGGAGTAGATGCTAAGATCCCACAACCCATTCCTCTACTTTGATTTTTCTTTCTGCTGCTGTAAATTTAGTTTCTAAAGTATGTACTTTCGAACACACGCTAATTTTCAATCCCTCCAACTTTTTGATTTCTCGATATTTATTTGCTGTATCAATTTTGTTTTGGTGAAAGCGACTTTCTATAATCTCGAAATCATTTGGCTAACCTTGTATTATTTTCTGCAAGTTTTTGAAAATATTTTTTCAGAAAACATTGAATTTCCAGCAAGCTGCATTAATAATCGATTATTTGACGTATGGAGAAATAGTTTCAGTTTAGGAAGGACGGTGGGCAATCGGAAGGGAATGTCCGCAATACGTACTGCACATATAATCGTCTAACGACCGTCCAAACGTTAATTGCACACGTACTATGCTTCCTGCGCATGTCAAAGTACACTGCGCACCAATAATGCTCGCGTATAATACGCACTGCACGGGTGAAAGAGCTTGATGCGTGGGCTATACTTATTGACAACCCCATTTCGACCCTTCAATCAGTTTTCTAAATGCCCGATATACAAGGCCTTCCAAATTTACTCGGGCCTTTTTTCCCGCCTTTCAACAAAAACGTCTAGGGGCAGGCGATACACAATTAGTAATGGAAGTGAAGTTAATTTTATTATAATCACTGAAAATATCAAAAATATAAAATATCTGTTCCGATTAGATACACTAATGCAAAGCTATGGAGCAAATCAGAGAGAGAGAGAGAGAGAGGGGTCGGCAGGTTCCTCTAGTTGGTCATTTCTCTTAATTACCCATATTTCAGCATTACAGAATGGCGTTTGTTTAAAAAAAATCAAAATCAGTTTTGATTAGACAAGTTATTGGAAAGCAGTGTAAAGGATGAAAGCAGAGAGGCAGAGAGAGGGGTCGACAGGTTCTCTGTTGAGTGAGGTGGAGTAGATGCAAAGGGACCATGCTCTATTGCACTCATTCTCTCAACTCTCTGCTGCTCTTGTTAAATAATTAATTTTTGCAAAGAAATGTTTTCTCAGACACACGCTAACTTTATTCCCTCCAACTTTTGTATTTCGCGCTATTTATTTGCTGTCTCAAATTTATTTTTGGTGACAGCGACTTTCTACGGCCCGGAATAAAGTGGAAGGCCTTGTATTATTTAAGATGTAAAATCTCATAAGGCTAAATTAGAGTCTCGATAAAACGTTTCGCAAACTAGGTCAGAGTTGAAGTCTATGGTTCATCATCGAAGTTGTCTGTTCCTAGTGCATGGGTTTCTAAACTAATCAAAATTCCGTCTCGATCTGTCATGTCATCTTTGAGTTAGAGCACCGACTGACGGCCGGACAGAACAGATGCAGAATGTGTTTGTTACAATAATAGTTACAGTGGTCCTCGCCTATAACTAACTTTTAGGGACCAGGAAATTCGGTTCATAACCCCCGATGTTTATTATAGCCGAATAATGAACAAATATAAAATTTGAAGTTATGTTCATAACATCCGATGTTTTGACTTTTCTTAGTTCAATTATTTTCTTTTTCTAGTTACTGCAGCCTCACAATCCAAATAAACCATGAACTTACTTGAACAGAAAAAAATCTAGATAAAACTGTGTGGAATATCTTGAGAATTCTGCAATGATTTACTTACGATTTAAAGATGCTGTAGCAGTGGATAAAGAATAGTAGACAATTAAAATTTGACAAGTCTTATTTTGTCCACTGCGCCACGGAATAATAGGAAAAACATTGGTGCAGTGATTCAAAACTTCAATTCTTCATTTATTCACAGCGCATTTTATTAAATTGGCATAACTTTTTCAACATAATAGGGTCTGGTTCATCTCTCACGATGGTGAAATGAAGGGCTAGACCGCAAGATATGGTTCATTACACCTGAGTGTTTATTTTAACCGAGTTCATTATGACCGAGGTTTTTAATATTAATTTCGCTATCTCTAGGCAGGGACCGGCGGTTCAGGTTCATTATAACCGTGGTCACATTACATCCGAAGTCATAATAGGCGAGGTCCACTGTATTCATTGATAAACAATTGAACTTTTTGATTTGATTCTGAGTGAGATTATTGAACCTTACAGCTGATTCATCAAATTTCAAATTTAATAAAGGTTGGATGTGGGCTTAGGTGAGGTGATGGTGACTTTGATCATATCTTCCTTGTAGCGTCAGTTAAGTTTTCTTAATCATCTATTTGTTATTTAAGTAGCCTTTCACAACCTACAAGTGTTCCCTATACCTATACGTTTTACAAAAAGAAACCGGACACTTTTACCTATACCTATAGTTTCTTTGAAAAATACCGATACTTATACCCGTACTTTGGCTAAAGTATCGCTATAGGTATTGATATCGCCTTTCCCAATCCCGATACTAGTATCCGGTTTGGTATCGGGTTAGCAACTCTGCACAGTCAATCTTGCTAACAATTTGAATACACACTAAAAAGCACACACCAAAATATGGGCAACGGGAGGGTTGTGGGAACTCGACAAGCGTGGAAATTAGTGTTCTCCATGACCAGGGTGCGAATGAGTCTGACTCAGTGACTTTGAGTTATGACTCTGAGTCACGTGACTCTGACTCTGACTCATCGATTTCTCGGAGTCACTGGTATTGGGTGACTCTGACTCAATAGAAAAATGGGAGTCACTGAGTCATGACTCTGAGTCACCTGACTCGTGACTCTGTGCTTTTCCAAAGTGACTCTGAGTCGTGACTCACTAGGAAGAATCATGACTCCCAAGCAACAAAGCGTTACTGCTTACATCTTGATTTTTTTGTACTAAAAAATTCTTTTCAACTCTCGCAACACAACAAATCTGAGAGTTGGAGTTTGCTGCCGCGCGGCTCGTGTTTAGTTTGAAGCACACTTGCAACTTACACCACTACACATCGAAATAGAACCCAGATTTTAACAAAAATCTAAACTCAACTCTTCTAAAAATTCCAACTCACAATCAGAATCGAAGTAGACAATTAGCCATTTGAAAAAGAAATGTAAAGTCGAAATCGATGATTTTAAAGAACCATAAAATCTAAAGCATAATTCATAATTTTAAATAGTTTAGATCTAAATCTATGATTTTAAGTTTCTCAAAATCGAAATCCATAACATTTCAGGCCATCGAAATTGAAATGTACTAAAAGATCTGGAAATAAGTTTCAAGTAGGGATGTGCCGAATGGCGTTTTTTTGATATTCCCGAATACGAATATTCGTTTCCTGAAGCCTAACTATTCCCGAATATTCTCGAATATTCCCGAATAATTCACAAACGATAAAATAATTAAAAATTTGTTCTTTGTTTAATTTTTCTCCATGACATGATCACATGAGACAGAGACATCAATTCAAAAACGTAGTTCACATACCATCTCATTGTCCTTGTTGTTTCAAATTCATATTTGAATTAATAATTTTCTAATTAATTTTCTAATTATCATTTCAAACGTGACTAAATAGTGAATCGGATTCAGGTAACCAATAAGCATTAGATTAGCAGTTTAAAATTCATGTTTCAATTTTGGTACTCTGCTTCCTGAATCCAATAAATTGTTATAATGTTACTTTTATATCATATTTCACAAAAGTCATTAAAAAATTTGTTTTTTTAATTTCATATCAATGATTCCTAAGTGCAACTATTCCCGAACACAGAGACCAGTATTCGGGAGTAGGAATATTTAGGAATAGTGAAATTTCTAGCTATTCCTAGACGAATATTCGTCACAACGAATATT
>NIPM01000159.1:0-18599 GCA_002738285.1 Holacanthella duospinosa | reverse complement strand
GCTAACTCTCATAGAAACTGAAATCAGTTGATTTGAAACTCGTTACGTCGAAGTTATGCGTTTCTCCCCTATTTAAAAAAAATTATATAAACTCCCTAAACTAGGTGAATACGTTTGTAATCTTTGTATCAATTAAATTACATTAACTAAGATTGTTGTAAGGTCATTAAGTAAATTACTAAAAATTATTGCATGTTTTAACCTATTAGATAGGGTTTTTACTTAAAAACTTAACGTAAAACTTTACGTCGACGTAAAAAATAAGGTTGACATAACTTCGATCGACATAAAAAAACGGGTAAATAGCAACTGTAGAAATGAGTTATGTTCATCTAAAAATTTTAGGTGACGCTGTTTTTAAGTTATGTCGAGTCTTATGTCAACTTAAAAATTTTGACTTCAAAAAAGAAAGGCGGGAAACCTACAGATTCAACTACAATTTTTATTTTAAATTCAAAGTATAAGGTAAAGTATTCAAATTTCAAACCCTAACTGTGACGATATTACGCATAAACCTAAAATCAATTTGACGTAAAACTTTTTACGTCATTTTTTGAAATAACGTAAAAAAAACAGTTATGTAAAACCCATTAGTATCTGTATTTATATCTATTAGTGAATCGGCACTTTGTACGACACGAATAGAATTGTTGAAAAATATTCAGACGTAAAGAGACGACACCACGAAACCACGACTATGCTCCTTTGATTGAATCCACAAATATAACTTTGATTTCAGTAAACCTTAGGTAGATTTACATCTATGTAGATATATTTTCCCCAAGTTGTAGTTTTCTGATTCGGTTTTGACATTTTTCTCAATTTTCGTCAATCAATTGGTAGGTTTTATAAAATGTAAACGATAAATTCTAGCACAAATAAATCCCGACATTGATTAACACTACAATTTACACTCATTGATTGACATTGAATATATTGTAAGAATAACTTCTATGCAAACAGAAAAAATTAAAAATCAGCGAATAGTTTCACAAATTTAATGATTTTGATTGCGGATGAAATAAATTACTTTGTTTTCCACTCCAGCCAGTGACTAAGGTATTGTTGAAAAGAAAAATGTAAAGAGAAAGAAAAGAAATTGAGAAACTAGACAGTACTTAAATCTTACTTTCCGTACCTATGTGATTCTTTTTGCTCATCGAGGAGTCTATTTGTCTAAAATCATGAGCCTATGTGACCAGATAGGTTTATTCAATATGGGGGATATCAGTTACCTGAAAAGGTGTTTTGTTAATAAGTGTATGTGAAAAAATTGGCGAGTTGTTCGTCACAGAAGAAATACCGTCTAGGGGGTACAGATTTAAACCGTCTTACCAACGGGATTTTTCCATTTGCTTAAAGGAAAGCAAAATGAGAACATATCTTCATCTATTTTTATTCAATGCTTAATGTTGAATTTAATTCTAGAATCTTGTCATACTAAAATATTATTTTCTTTGAGATCATATGTTTGCTTTAATCAATGAAGAGATTAGCTGTAATCCTTAGAATGAGCATCTTCTTGCAATAAGAGGAATCAACTTATTACAAATTTGCAGTCACGAATAAATGACAATGTATGGTTTAATTGATTTGATGAGTTTGAAGGAAAATGTTGTTTTAAAGTTTATTCAGGAATGAATAATGGTTGTTTGGTAAAATCTACTTAACCATAAGTTTTATATGTTAATTTACTGCTAATAGCTTCATTTTATCTCTTCCTAATTTAGCAGTTTTTGTTCCTCCATATCGGAATGGAAGGTTTTCCGGTGCAATAGTTTCACACAGACGCTTTCCAAATTCTTCTCTGTCGTGTCCAAATATATGAAATGCATCTCGAGTAGATTCTGTCATCAAAGGTGTCACAAGACGGATAATTGGTTGTACTACTGCAGGAGCTATGCAAAGATTCGTCAGTGTTAATACTGCAGCCAAAAGTTATGTAAAATTGTCATCAACTTTAAGAAATCGTGTCCTAACCGTTTATACCATAAAGTTTGTAGAAGCTGTAAGGATAATGTAGTTCGTGGTGTCTTACAAAGTTTAAGTAGAGAGGAATGCCTGTCAAAAAATTAAATAATCAAGATTTGAGTTTGAATTTCATTATTATTCAGTTAAACATACATCCAATGCAACTATGTTTTCTAAGACTAAATCCATTCAAATCTGCAATAAGCATGGATGTTGAGTCTCCTGTTAAATTGTATGTCAATTGAGCTGCATTTTCCTCTATAAAGTCCATCCGACGCCCCAGGTCAGACACAACTTTACCTTCGAGTGCCTTTCTCCTTATATTCCAGTCGTTGAAAGGTAAAAGAATAACTAAACATGAGGCAGAATCAGTAAAAGTAAAACTATCCACTTGCCTTTTGTCCACACTTGCCTGGTCTCCCTGATGTATCCCTTACAGTAAAGTCAATTGGATAACCTTTGTCCAATTTGGAAAAGTCTTCATATGGTAAATTATCGGCGCCTGTTTCTTTCCTCCACACCAATGTCTGAAATGAGTACAACAAAACTTAGCCACACATTAAATCACTTTTGATCAAAGAAATTATTACAAACAATACGATATGAATGTACAATTGTCATCAAATTCTGTTATCGGTGTTGCTGTTAGAGCATTGACGACTAGGATAATTCGTCTTTACAAGAACTTATCCGCTTACTCGATTGTAACTGGTAAACAAGTCGACAAAGTTAACGAATTTTTATTCTATCGGGTAGCACATGTAGCACAATTTTTGCCTAAACCTACTGCATTACTATTTTTCTTAAAAGTAATTGAGTTTTTAACTTGGTAACGTACAGCATGATTACAAAAAACGGATACTAAATGTTCATCTATAAATGGAAGATACCTGTGCATATCCAAAAAAAAATTTCTTCAACATGAACCGCGTAATTTTTCAGAAGTAAATAACATTTTAGTTAATTTTTTTAAATGCAAGAGAATTTATTTACTAAAAATTGAGATGGAAACCATGAATCATGTTTCCCGCAAAATAGTTATTATATCAATGAAGTCCGCTTACGCAACTCCGCCTGCGCAGACGCAGTACAATTATTGGTATTGATTATTTACTTAAAGTTACTAGGTTATTAATATACAACAACTTGGAAATTATACAGGAGTGAAAAAATTAACGTAAAATAATATAAATATAGATTTTGTTAAAGGTAGAAAATTTCATGTAAGTGTTTTCCGGTTGGAAGCGTCCCCAAAATTGAAGCAGCATTTCTTCGCTGAATAGCCAAGCTTATGCGTTGAATTAAAAAAGAAGTTGAACGTTTCTCCCCCGAGGCAATTTAAATAAATTTGGTATTGATTATTTATTTAACTTTTTGATAAAATTGATAATGATTTTAATTATTTTAAAGGTAAAATATTTCTTCCAAATGTTTGCCAGAGGGTAGAGTACCCAAAATAGATGTTGTTATTATTGGTTATTTCTTTAGTATTCAATAAGATACTTTAAAAATTTTTCTTATTTAATGAAAGAACAAGCAAAAATATATAAACAAAAAAAATCAGATATCTAAGATAAAAAAGTAAAAAGTAAAAAGTATCTAACAATATTAAAAGAACAAACTTTTTAAACTGATTGTTAAACTGAGCTTTAGGATATTTTTGTAAGTAATTATATATTTGTTGGAAATGCCGAGACCGAAAAGCTTTTCTTGAATTTATGAATTTATGAAAACATGCGTTCACCGAGCTATGCTTGAAAATATCTTTCGAATGATGCCCAACACGTGCACGACACCAGACCTGAACTGGAAATTACTTACCTTTGGTGACCTACATAGGTCACAGAATTTACCCCATGGTCTCGTGGTCAATTTTTCGCTAACTAACATAGTCTTGGAAAACTGTGCAAATTTTCAGAAAATTTCGCGCTTTTTCCAATGTCCAATCGCCCGCGCCCTCGTACTTCTCGCGTTTTCTTTACGAAAGCAGCAGACAGATTGAGGGAGGGTTTTTTTAATTTGACATAAACTTTTCCTGCGTCACAAAAAAATTGTTAGTTTGGATACGTACAGGTGTCTTTCATTTATGGATGAACATTAATGAAAATTGTTTTTCAAGTCAAGTTGAGACATTTGATGAACAGCAGTAAAAACAAAAAGTGGAGGGTGTGAAGTTAGATGAAGAATTATTTAAAAAAATAGACTCACCCAGACACAAATACAAAATAATTAACTATAACTAATTATTCAAAGTAATAAATATCCAAACCCAACGGTGCTTCAATCCAGGCAACAACTGCGTCAAAGGTCAGATACAACTAAATATTTGTGAAGCTTTTGAAGAAATTGATATTGACTATTGCCAAAAGGTTTGTCGTTCCTTTGGACACCGCTTACAGGCTTGCATAGATGTTAACTGTGCATGCATGTTTGTACATGTCCAAGTGTCAAAGGCAAACAAAGAAAATTGATCAGTCAACGTTAGACAAGGTTGCTATGAGAAATTTACAAAACGCGACTTTGATATCAGTCGCTTTTTGTAAATTTCTCATAGCAACCTTGGTTAGACAAGAATTATTATTATTATTGCTGTACAGTATGTTCCACATTAAAGTTTACTGTGGTTTCTTCGCCTTTCCCCAAAAATGACCAAGGTGACCAAGGTTGCTATGAGAAATTTACAAAAAGCGACTTTGATAAGGTTGGTCCATAACTCCTTTTGTTTTTAAATTAACAAAAAATAACTAAACAAGAAACTCAACAAACTTCACCGAAATTAAATCAGGTTTTTAGCTTCCAAAATTTATTGGTTTATTCCTGCAAGTAGAACATAAAACTTATAAATCACGAAATAGTGTTTTGTATCGTTAATTCCTGTAAAAATTATTTTTGCAAGTGTCAAAAAAGAGATTTCATCAACTTTTTCTCACTGCCAAAGTCCGAATTGCAAAATAAATTTTAATTGTAACCTTAGGAAAGGAGTTGGATGTCGAACCGACATCCAGCTTCGAAAAAAAAATTAAAAAAAAAATGAAGTTATGGACTAACCTTATCAAAGTCGCGTTTTGTAAATTTCTCATAGCAACCTTGAAGGTGACTTAATGCGCGCTTAGAATCAAAAAGTGGAGGGAACATAGCCAACATGCAACAAATTGACAACTGAGAAGTTAAGGTAGCGGGTTGGGCAATGAGAATTTATTTGATTGGTCAACCATTGATTGATTGATCCATTGTGATAAGTAAATTGACCAGGATTTGGATTAACCTTAAACCTTAATAAGATCTTGAAAATAACTTACGTAAGGTTCGTTTTCATAAATTTCTGATAATGAATTTAATTTGTTCTGGACTCTGTAGGAGAAAAACAGAAAAATTTACTGCTGCCTCTTTGGTCGAATCCAACCGTATTAACCTATACTGTGTAGGCTGAACTATACTGTGTAGCTAGTTATCAGCCTCGGCAGTGAAAGTGAATTAGAAATATACATTTCCACATCTGAAGAAGTTTCATGTTTTAGTTGTGGTAAGGAGTTCGGTCAGTCTTACGCCCGTTGTATACTTTGCTATCTCAGTCCGTTGTTTGACAAAAGTACAGTATGATTAGTGAATTTTCTAACCATTTCAATATTGTTGCTAATAGAAATTAGATTTGTTGATATGAAATTCAGTAATCATACTGTACTTTTGTCAAACAACGGACTGAGAAAGCAAAGTATACAACGGGTGTTACCGGTAAGTTTTTTAGTCGGTCCGTGAAAATTTACGTACACGCAACGTAAAGTTTAGTTGGTTATATAATACCTATGATATGGGTTGATTTAGACAATGTATTAATAAATCAAGATATCTGAAATTTGGCTTAAGCCATCACTGATTGAGAATGACTAAATACAGTGAAACTTTTTGTAATTACATTTAACTATACTAGTTAATAATTTTTAATTTCACAATAAATTCTACAGTTTTGACGTTATGATATGTTATTTTGAGTAAAAATGTTTTACATGCATTGGAAATATCAGTTTTATATAAAATATACGGAAACAAGTCAGTGGTATTCACAGTTTCAGTGATTTTCTGACATACTGCTACCGTTAAAAATCTCAAAGTTGTTATGCCATGAATTAGATTATGGCGTGAATAACACATTATATTACCTTGTCCAATGCTTCCTTTGCTTCATTGACGTCAAATTTTTTAGCTAATAAACAGGTTAATATCATGTTAGCTTTGTGATATTTATCCCTACTTAGTTTAAAAAGCTTGCCTTTGAGCCATTTGATCAAATATGCATCCGACTTCATATACTCCACTGTCAGTCGGTTGGTTACTAATGCTTTCAGCTATAAATTTCACATCAGTAAATGATATTGAGTTGGTACATTACCTTAACTTTACAGATTAAATATCTCACTTCATTAACAAGTTTTTGTTCTTTCGCAGAAAGTACTGGAGGTTTAGGTGCAGATACTCTACGTTGGCAGATTAAGATCAAAATGACAAAGCTGGTCCGATGCACAATAAACTCCATTCTCTTTGAATGGTATAAGTTGGTGCCCTTCACGATTACCTGTATGAACCTTGCGAATAAAAAAGATGCTAAGAATTCAATTGTTGTTCCCATACGAGACTGAATGAGAATGTGTAAGTTAAATTTCTAACCTTCAGGCGTCATTTGAAATAAGTAAGCAACAAAGTTAACACTTACAATACGTATTTGCATTGTAAGTTCCAAACCAGATAAGGTGTGTAGAATACGTAATGCTAATTGCTAGAAACTGGTTTCATAGGAATATTTTAGTTCAACTTTCCTTTACATTTAGCTATTTTGATACAATCTACAAACTTGAACAAATTGCACTGTAGTTTGGGACTGCGCAGAAAGACACTACTCACACTACTTCTGTTGGTTACGCAATCCTGTTTGTGTTTCAGTTCACCCAAAGCTTGGCGTTTGGGTTTGGGCTTTCCTCGGATTCTTTTAAACATCTCCATTGGCTCTGCTCGCGATTTTTGAAAAACTTCGGTTGGCCTCTACTCGGGCTCTTAAAAAAATTCTTTGGATTCTGGTCGGGCTCCGGCTCTTTTGAAAATTTTCCATGTACTTTGCTCGGGCGCTTTTGAAATTATTTTTTGGGAAACGTTCAGGCTCTTTTCAAATATGTAAACGTTTCCCGCGCAAGTAAATGTGCACTACGCATTCAAAATGCTCACTACACAAATACAGTGCGTACTGCAGTTGTCTACTACAGACTGCAATTCTTATATGAACTTATACTGCATATGTATAATGCGTACTCGACATGTAAATATACACTGCATTTGAGTATTTCCCCACGGTCTCTGCTCTTGTTAAAATTCTCACTTGGCCTCTGCTCGGGCTCTTTTGAAATTTTGACCTGGGCGCTGCTAGAGCTCGGGTTGTTTTCAAAAATTTTCCACGGGCTTAGATCGGGCTCGGGTACTTTTTTGAAAATCATGCTTTCAGTCCAACTAATGGTGCTCTCTCTCTCTACTCCTCACCGCTACATCCCAGTGGTTTTCTGTTATTTGCAAAAGAGCCCGAGTGAGCAAGAGCCAGGAGCCCAAACCGCCGTACTTTGGTATTTGGACGTAGTTCTGTGTAAAATCGAAATTAAAAGTGAACTATAACTCAAATTGTTTGACTCCGGAGTCGACTCACGAACTTTTGGGAGTCAGAGTCAGCGACTCCGGAGTCAACTCTCAAGATTTTTGGAGTCGGAGTCGCTGACTCCGACTCAGGGCCAAACGAGAGGTCATAACCATCACTACCATGGCATAATTCGCCCGCCTGGCCCATGCCTGTTACTTTCTCTATTATTGACTGCCCGCCTGGCCTACGCCTGCAGGCACAGGCACAGGCACAGGCATTTTCAGGCTGACTGTACAGGCACTCACCACTATTGTGTATAATGTTTGTTGATGTCGCAGTCCGACAGAATTTTTTGAATCTTCAGCTTATCAATGTAAATTTATCCCATTTTTACTAATATGGCAGCTCAGAATGTTTCATGGAGAGGAGCATGTGATACGAAAATTCTCTTTACAAAAACTACTTTTAGAAGGTTTCTTTGGTTACCCAAATACTTCACACATAAACCTCACTGATGTGTTCCACTGCAACTGCAAGTATGTCGGTATCGTAAGTCGTGATTTGAATAGACTCTTCTATCGTGACTAAAGTATCTCAATAGTGTACATTAATTTCAAAATCTAATTTTTTGGCGAATCACCAGCTCAACCTTGTCCCTCACACTCTACAACACTTACAAAACTGACATAGGCGTAAAATTCTTGTTGTCAAGATTACCAAAAATAAAATTATTTAACTATTTTGAATTTAATGTGAAATTTTATTCTTGTTAATCCAGACAAAATGGACCAAAAGAGCGTGATGGAGAACTGTGTCGGGTTATAATGATATTTGTTTGAGCTTTGGCGCATGTTACAGAAATAACAGTAATCCTTTGTAAAAAAGACTTAAAGAACAATACTCCTGAAGCATCGTGTCCAACAAGCACCTAATTGGTGAGTCAATCGACAATCTGAAAAGTTTTACCTTTTGATCAAATGGGGAGTGAGAGTTTTCCAATGATTTTTTGAATTCTCTCCCTTTCGAATTGTCAGCAAATATCCAAGCTATCAAAAACACTGATAAGAAGCTTGTTTCTGTGGTTTTAAGCTGAGCAAAAGATCACCATGAATATTTGGCTGCAAAATATTTAAAATGAATTTAGAAAAATGTCAAAATTTTATTGAAATTACTCCGAACTGCATTAAAAACCTTAAATCATTGACAAGTGGAAATCAGTAAGTGCCACGGGTACCCCTTCAGGTAGTTCAGTAGAGACATAAATTGTTTTGGTACCTGGCTGAATAATGAGCGTAATAATGGAAACCTGACTCTCATTGCTTCATTTTTGGAAGTCGACTCTGAATCAGTCAAAGTTATGACACTGACTCGAGAGTGACGTGATACAAAATATGAAAAATCGTATAGTGTTATTCGTGACTCCCAATAATTTGAATTTATTACCGCTATGCCAACATAGAATTACCGCTAGCGGATTAACAAAATTCCAAAATTTGGCATTCTAATGATATGAGTACATTGGTACATACAGGGGTCCGCAGAAATAAGTTAATATGGAGAAAGTTGTAACTGCAAAAGCCATGTATAAAAAATTAGGGGGTTAAAACCCCCGATCTCACTCCATGCTAACTCACTTCTTCGATGTGCACTTATTTCTGCGGACCCCTGTAGATGCCATCAAGCAGAAACATATATCCTTGAAATTAATACCACTATGCCAATATCGAATATCGATTTACCACAGCGGAATTACCGACCTCCAAAATTTCCTATTTTAATGATATGAAAGCATTGGTATATAACTGCCAACAAACATAAACATATTTCTTTGAAATTTTTACCACTATGCTAGTATCGAATTACCAGGTTCAAAAAATTGATATTCTATTGATATGAATGCATTGGTACATGGCTTCCATAAAGCATAAACATATTTTCTTGAAGTTAATAACGCTATGCCAATATCGAATTACCGGGAACGGAATTTCAAAGTTCAAGTTTGCTATTCTAATGACATGAATGCATGGGTATACATATGTGACATCAATCATAACCATATTTGTTTGAATTCATTACTGCTATGTCAATATCCAATTACCGGTACGGAATCACGAACCTCAAAAATTTGCCAATTAAATGATAAAATGCAATGGTATATCAAGTATAATCACATTTTTATGTACCCATACTATAAATTAGCATTTACGACTCGTAAATAGAGATACATGATGCGTTGCATGTAATAGACACAAAAATGGTGATACGACAAATTTGACAATGTCAGTAACGGGCACCCAGCAAGCCAAACCAGCATGTTACATTGTGAGAGAATGACATGCATAGAAACATATNCATATTTGTTTGAATTCATTACTGCTATGTCAATATCCAATTACCGGTACGGAATCACGAACCTCAAAAATTTGCCAATTAAATGATAAAATGCAATGGTATATCAAGTATAATCACATTTTTATGTACCCATACTATAAATTAGCATTTACGACTCGTAAATAGAGATACATGATGCGTTGCATGTAATAGGCACAAAAATGGTGATACGACAAATTTGACAATTTCAGTAACGGGCACCCAGCAAGCCAAACCAGCATGTTACATTGTGAGAGAATGACATGCATAGAAACATATAAGGATTATTCAATTACGTAAATTTCTGTTCGCGGTTAATAGTAGAATCTATGAAATTTTTATAATAGAAGTATAGTTTGAACACTACAGCTTGGCAAAATATTTAATACATCTGCAAGTGCGTATTCTCCTCTTCCTATACCTACCAACAGTACCAAGCTTGATTTGCAAAACCAGGTAAAACTGTAATGAAAATAGTGAAATGAAATCACTTCCAGTATCTATGTGCAAATATTTCAAGGTATTGTATAGTCAGAGCTGGGTGATTAATGAAGTATGTGTTAGGATTAAAGATTAGGGATTATATTTTTTGAATAAGCGGATTAGAATTAGGGATTGAGGATTAACCTTTCTCCAGATTGGGATTAACGCAGGATTAATTTTCTACGATTATTTGCGGGATTAAAGATTATGGATTAATTAATCCGGATTAATTTTGTGATTAGGGATTAAAAAAATAATTTTTTACTTTTTGTTGTTTTAATTCAGAAATTGTGTAAATGATTTTTTTCCAGTCGAATCATTTTGATGATACAACTATTTTAATATTCCCGTTAAACAATGACAGNTCCAGATTGGGATTAACGCAGGATTAATTTTCTACGATTATTTGCGGGATTAAAGATTATGGATTAATTAATCCCGATTAATTTTGTGATTAGGGATTAAAAAAATAATTTTTTACTTTTTGTTGTTTTAATTCAGAAATTTTGTAAATGATTTTTTTCCAGTCGAATCATTTTGATGATACAACTATTTTAATATTCCCGTTAAACAATGACAGAATCTATATTATTAGGACAAGTTTGTGTCATTGNGAATCTATATTATTAGGACAAGTTTGTGTCATTGTTACGTTTCTTAGGGATTTCATTTTAGTAGTATGTGTTTCATTCTGACTAAACAGTTAATTAATTTTTACTCAGTTAATGATGCAAAATCAAAAATTAGCTTTATAAACTATCAATTCATTGATAATGTCTTATAATTCATATAGATAATTTCGTTTCATGCGTTAAAATAACACCCTCATATGAAAAAAACATTCAACCGGAGCAGATCGTTATGTGGTGAACAAGCTTTAACTAATGTTGAAAATGTTTCATACATTCCAATTCTTTTAGCTTATTTGACATCGCTTATTTAAAACAAATACCATCCTTGGAAAAAATGTTACATATAACTGTCCTTGCGCAACAATAAACTGTTGCACAATTATAGCCTCCAATACAAAATTTCTCTCACAGTTCAAGTTTTTGTGCAGTATCCACCAAAGTTTATAATTTAGATGTGAACTGACAGCGAAACCAGCTTCNTCACAGTTCAAGTTTTTGTGCAGTATCCACCAAAGTTTATAATTTAGATGTGAACTGACAGCGAAACCAGCTTCCTGGCATCGGGCAGGGTGAAGTTGGTAAATTGACTTAAGTACTATCTCATATATTCCAAGCTGTATTTTTTTTTCAAAAATTGATTATTTTAATNGTTGGTAAATTGACTTAAGTACTATCTCATATATTCCAAGCTGTATTTTTTTTTCAAAAATTGATTATTTTAATGCAGTTGGATTAATTAATTATTCCCAATTGGATTATCTGAAAGTGTGGATAAGAGATTATGGATTAAAGTTTATAATCCACGTTCATTGGATTAAGGATCATGTCTGATTTAAAAATGAGTGTACTTGTAAATATCCAAAATAACACTTTTAAATTTGCTACACAGTAAAACTCTTAATTTATACTTATCCTTTTTATCACCTTTCCCCTTTCGCCTTCTCCTGACCTTTGCTTAAAATAATAGTGAAAATGGCACCACCATTTAAACTTCACCAGAGGTTATTCACCTTCTCCTCTCCTTTTCTTTTTTGGACGGAGAATTAAAGGTAAAGTCTAAATTAATTTTTTTGAGGAGAAGGTGAAATCATTATTTCGCAAATGAATTCACAACAATTGATTGCTTTAAAAGCTCTAATTGCTCATCGAATTAGAAAAAAGTGGAAAAGAAAGACTCAGGTTTCATGCATTCGGCAAATGTTTCAAAATAGAGATACTCGAGGTGAGTCACTCATCGTTGAAGAGCTTGGAAGCGACCCATTTTACCATCAGAAATATTTTCGGTAAGAACGGTATAACTCTTTATAAAACTGTATAAAATTTAAAATTAATTGAGTTTAGTTGCATAAACAATTTAAATATTCTTAATTTCAAGGATGACAAAGGATAATTTTGAGTACATACTACAGCTTGTAACTCCACATATTTCACATTCTATCACACACTTAAGACCAATCAGTCCTCTCGAACGCTTATCGACTACCATCAGGTAAATAGAAATACAAAAACAACTTGAAAACACCATCCTTTAAATCTATGAACTAACATTTCCAATATTAATTTAGATTCCTGGCCACATGAAACTCACAAATCTCAATGGCGA
Organism: Holacanthella duospinosa; assembly: GCA_002738285.1. NCBI lineage: Eukaryota > Metazoa > Arthropoda > Collembola > Poduromorpha > Neanuridae > Holacanthella > Holacanthella duospinosa. The sequence continues at coordinate 5,926 of NIPM01000159.1, read as the reverse complement.
TGAATTACAGAGTCTCTCCGTCATCGGTCTGCTTCATCATTAGGGAAACGATGGCAGCTATTTGTAAAGTTATGGAACCAGATTACTTACCATCACCAACAAATGAGAGTTGGGTCAAGAACGAAGAGGGCTTTAGAAGAAGATGGAACTTCAGCAATTGTGGTGGGTCGATTGACGGCAAGCACATACGATGTCGAAAGCCCGTGAAATCCGGCTCAGACTATTTCAACTACAAGAATTGCTTCTCAATTGTTCTGCTAGCTATCGTCAACTCAACTTATGAATTTACATGTGTAGACATTGGGGCAATGGGTTCAGAATCTGATGGGGGAGTTCTTATGAGGTCTGCAATTGGGAAGCGGCTTGAAGCAAAAACATTGGGTGTACCAGGGGCTAAACCTTTACCAAATGGAAAAACCCTTCCACATGTAATTTTAGGAGATGAGGGATTTCCGCTAAAATCGTACCTCATGAAACCTTACTCCGGAAAATGGATACCAAAAGAAGATAGAATATTCAATTACCGTCTCTCACGAGCAAGATTAGTTGTAGAAAACGCATTTGGAATTTTAGCGGCTCGGAGGATTTTTCACACTCCAATTACATGCACTACCGACTTACTCATCCTTATTACAAAAACTGCAGTCATTATTCATAATTTTTTGAGACAAGCCAAAGATGATAACGATATCACTGCAGATGTAGAAAAAAATAGTGAATTAATAAGAGGAAACTGGAGAAATCTGGTAGCAGCAGACGATGGGATGGTAAACTTAGGAAGACAGGGCAGTAGCAACTACACTGAAGACAGNAGCCAAGCCAAAGATGATAACGATATCACTGCAGATGTAGAAAAAAATAGTGAATTAATAAGAGGAAACTGGAGAGATCTGGTAGCAGCAGACGATGGGATGGTAAACTTAGGAAGACAGGGCAGTAGCAACTACACTGAAGACAGAGCGGAGATCCGAAACGTTTTTAAACAATATTTTAACATCGAATCAGCCAAAGTTAGTTGGCAAGATGCTTACGTATCAAAAGGTTACTGAATTTAGAGAACTTTACTAAATATTTCTAGGCAATAAATTATACAAATGATTCATACTCAAAAATCAACTGATGAATTTTTAACTGAAGTTCCGAACAAATCCGCTGATCCTTCGCCCCAATCCTACGTAGCTTATGGGACATGGTACGTGAAAAGTCTATGTATTCATCATCAAGTTTTTTTTCGGATACTTTAGATACTACCCCAAGTAGACGTTCCTCGAAAACGTCCAACTTCCTTTTCTGAAATAAATTCATACCAAACATTAATTTGTTTAAAAAAATCTTAAATAGCACAACTCATATTGCTATATTTTTTAAGGGAGAAGCTTCTCAACAATCTTCTCAATTAGACACAAAAGATACACTGACCATTCGATTTTACACAACAGCCACTTTTAAGAGTCCAATCTATTGTCAAATAATTCAGCTGAGACCCTTGATCGGGCCTGCCGCAAGATTCTTGTACCACGTGGTTAGACTATTGCATTTCATTTATGTGTGGCTAATACAACATTGTTATTGGATGATGCGCAGAAATCTAAATTTTTCAAATTTATCCCTGAAATTTCAAGTTTAAACCCGGCCATGGGTTTCGGCTATTTGGTTCGACAATATATGGAGAATGTTAATCATACCCCTTGTAATTTGGAGTGAGTTTTCGGTTGATGGTCCTGTACTACGGAAGACTTGGTCGTGACTGCATTGGCTAATGGTATCGGCTCTAATAGCTCACTATCATCAAATATAATTCCATCAGGACTATATTGGGATGAAGCTTGCGTCCCATTTCCATCTGATTCATCATTGTATTCCACATTTGATTCGTGGCTAGAAATAAAAAGTTTGGAACTAAACCACAATTTTGGTCTTCATTTGTTGGGTCCATTGCGCACAATAAGCTGTTCATTCATACAATATTTGTAAACGTCATAGAATGTGTGTCATGATGTTGAATTCACGAAAGTTGTTTAAGTTTAGAATGCCAAAAGCAAACCCATTAGTAAAAGTTAAGCAGTAAATAATTGCAAAAGTCCCAACGGAATGAAAGTTTAATTAGAAGAAAATTAAACAAAAAATTTTCATTCCATTTACACTTCCATTCCTATAAATCTCCATCCTATTTAGTTTTTGCTAAATAGAGACGTTAACAAACTATAGGAATTGGGCTGGGAATGAGGATTCTATGTTTAAATTTATTGCTGTCGGACAATTACAAGTTCATTGTGGATTTTTCACAGCAAAACATCATTGACTTTTCATGACGAAAGAATGGCTTCTTTCCAGCTCCACTTCCGGTAGGGTTGTCTAACTTTCGACGAAAAGCCATATACTGATGTCGTAGGTTGTCCCATTTCTCAAGTAGTTCCTGTGGAGTTTCTGTTAAATCAATATATTGCTCACATGTCAAATTACATAAATCAACCTTTATCAAGGTACTAGTAATTACAGTATTTATAAATTTTCTTAACATCAAACGAGATTACCTTTTCCACCATACTGTTCCGCTATTGCTGTCCAACAGTTTTCCTTGAAAAGTAAATTCTTGTAGTTGTCATCTCGTTTGCTGTATATACAAGGGCGTTTCCTTACTAAATCAATTAACTTTTCTTCAGAAAAGTATTGTTGATTTTTTCTTCGCCATTGTTATTAGTCTTTAATTAAGAATGAAATTCAAATCCAATTTTTGCCTCTATTTTGGCTATGGTTGGGGTGAATTGAAAATTTAACAAGTCGGTTTCTCGTTTCACCTCGATAAAAGTTGACACTGTGTCAACTTTTAATTTTCAGCAAAAGGTGAGGTGAAGGTGAAGGTGAGGAGAAGTAAAAATACCAAAAGGAAAAAAGTAAAGGGGGAAGGTGGTGACCGGGAAAGGTGAAGGTGAGGCGAAATATTTCACCTGAAAGTATAAACCTAGAAAGTTGTGGTGAAGGTGATAATTTTCACCAAAAGGTGAGGTGAAGGAGAAGTATAAATTAGGGGTAAGGTTAAAAAATTAAAAAACATTTCCTGAGGAAGATTCATGCGTCTGCGCATTCTCGTCGTAGAGTTCGTTGCTCCCATAAATGTGCAAATAAACAAACCTGTTCTGATTAATTTTCTTTGGAATACAAATAATAGTTTGAAAATATTTTTCATATTCTAAGTTCTAAGAATGTAAAGTAAACAATGAAGCCTAAAAGTGAAGAGGAAAAAAGAACTATTCTAAATGTGAAAAAGTATTTTGAAGACGAAAAAGTTTTAATCGAAGGATTAATTAATTCAGGCGCAATCCATGAATCAAATTTACCAATTCCTTTCCAAAGAGTTGCTGAAAGAACTGCAGCTGCTTTGAAAATATGAAAAAAAAATTTTAAATGGTTAATATAATCATTAGTATAATTAATATATAAATTAATTAATAAAGTAGAGTCAAGTTCTGAAGATACGGATTAAGTTGAATATTATTATTTTAGTTATCTAGGGACAGGGACATATCAATCCCTATTTCTACGAAATTGAACAAAAACAATTTTTATAGAAAAGAAACTGTAAATAATACGCATAATTGTCCGCGGTCGTTGCTCAGTTGCGTAGAATAAAGTGAAATTTTGGATAAGTACAAGTACACTGATTACTGAATCAGATATTAGTTTCTTGAAGACAACTTAGCAGGATTACGCATTACGAATTATTAATCCTTAATCCGGATTACTAATCCGTTAATCCTTAATCTGGATTATCCCAGCTCTGAATATTAGTTATTACTTATGTATGTGTTACAATTTTTCTTTGTTAGTTATTAGTTATTATTATTCTCTGCTGTGTGGAGAGAAAAACTAAGAACAGGTTTCTTTGTATTTGTCTTTATTCATATTTTTCTACAATTGTGCAATTGTAGAAAAATAGATTTTCTTTATACAGTAAAGTTCGGTTATAGTGATACCGTAGGGACCGGCATGAATTGTTCAGTATAGCCGGAGTTCATTATAGTGAACGGACACTACATTTCAATAAATGTTCATTATATTCAAATATTTTACTATAAATTCAGCATACGGAAATTAAAGAGCATACGGAAAAAGGGTATGCAGTAGGTAAGAAATATAGGATCTATCATATAGAGGTTCAGAATAACGGACCAGCTTCGTTTTTCCCAAACCTCCGCTTTTCCTTACCCTGGATTCACTATATACTGTCACCTAACCCTGACTGATTTAATTTAACATTTCGAAATTATAAATAAAATTTTTGAATTTGGTGAATTTCGTGCCTGATGGGTTTTCATACATACCGATCCATGCAGAATATGTAAGAATTTTTTTTTTACTTTCCTGTGTCCCATAACCTTAGTCTTAACTTCTAAACCAAATTTAATATGCTGACTAGAACTTCCCATACTAACCACAGGATTGGTAAGTAGCATCATACAGAGTAGGCAACCAAAACATTTACAATGATTGTTGATTTTGATTGACAATCATTTCAAGCTTAACTAATGTAGTGTTCTCCATGGTTCCCAGTTTGGCCTGAGTCAGAGTCATTGACTCTCGGAGTCATGACTGACTCATTGAATTTTGGGAGTCGACTCTGAGTCAGAGTCAGTAATGGCTCTCGACTCCGGAGTTACAAATTACAAAAATGGAAAATAGGGTAGGCCAATCTAAAATTGAAATTTTTATACGTTTAGTCAAGTTTCCTTGACAACAAGAAACTAAAAAAGCCGCTTCCATCAGGTTAAATAAATAATTTGTAACTTAAAAAAAATTTTTTTTTGTAAAAAATAACTAACAAAATAATATTTCCATGCAAATTTTGTTTGCAGCTCCATTGCCATTACCTTGCGTCTGGATGTCGACCAATATTGATGAAAAAGTTTGTAATTTTTATGGTGTAACCTGATAAGTTTATTTTTTAGTTTCTTGTTGTCATGGGACCTTGCGTTAAGAGATGAAAGTAGGTGAGAAAAAAAGTAAAAAAATAGTCCCATATGCCCATGGACGATGTTTCAAAAGAGTCATGACTCCCAAGTCTGGGAGGCGACTCCCAGAGTCATGACTCTGACTCTCAAAATCCATGGGAGTCAGAGTCATCAAATGAGTCCCGACTCCCAAAACCCTGGAAGTCAGAGTCATGATAGTCAGTCATGACTCTGATTAACTTTTCAATCCAAAGAAATAAAATATTAGAGGTAAATCAAAGTGGGAAAATAAAAAATTCAAAAAATTCTGCATGAATCGGTAGATTTTTGACTTAAGAGTGAATGTTTTTTCATCCTTAAAAAAGCTGGTCATGCTGTACGATATAAATGGAAAGAGAACAATATCAAGCGAAAAGTGTGGTTTTTCACTCAGGTTTGCCTATCGGTAGTACGTAAGCAACTAAGAAATGCTTGCGCATTTTATGGCTAACTCTCATAGAAACTGAAATCAGTTGATTTGAAACCCGTTACGTCGAAGTTATGCGTTTCTCATCCCCTATTTNCATTTTATAGCTAACTCTCATAGAAACTGAAATCAGTTGATTTGAAACTCGTTACGTCGAAGTTATGCGTTTCTCCCCTATTTAAAAAAAATTATATAAACTCCCTAAACTAGGTGAATACGTTTGTAATCTTTGTATCAATTAAATTACATTAACTAAGATTGTTGTAAGGTCATTAAGTAAATTACTAAAAATTATTGCATGTTTTAACCTATTAGATAGGGTTTTTACTTAAAAACTTAACGTAAAACTTTACGTCGACGTAAAAAATAAGGTTGACATAACTTCGATCGACATAAAAAAACGGGTAAATAGCAACTGTAGAAATGAGTTATGTTCATCTAAAAATTTTAGGTGACGCTGTTTTTAAGTTATGTCGAGTCTTATGTCAACTTAAAAATTTTGACTTCAAAA
>NIPM01000158.1:489058-565922 GCA_002738285.1 Holacanthella duospinosa | reverse complement strand
CGTGGTGTGTTGGTGTTGGTGAATGAGATGTGTTCATCGGTTACGACAGGTTTAAACAGGTTTGAACTTGAAAGGGTGAGCGATTGGTGAGTTACTTCGGTTCTTAGGTTATGACAGGTTTAAACATGTTTGCATAAGTCTGCTGGATGTGGCAGCATCGCACACTTAGGTCAATGGTAGGTCAGTTACTTAGGTTCTTAGGGCCGTGGTGTGTTGGTGTTGGTGAATGAGATGTGTTCATAGGTGACGACAGGTTTAAACAGGTTTGAACTTAATACTTAGGGTCTTCCATCCAAACTTAGGGTCTTAGGGTGAAAGGGTCTTACGGCGAAAGCCACTTAGGGTCAAAGGGTCTTAAGGCCAACAAAAATAGATTTTGGCCGCCATCTTGCGGCATTTACCCTGCTGTACATACTACTCGTACTTCCAAAATTTCGTTAAAGAAAACGAAGCAGAAGTCAAAATACGATTGATAAAAAAGTCAGTGTCTAAGAGAACAAGACTTGATATTTTTCACAATGTCGTTACTACACACTTTATCAAAGCCAGCAATCCGTGGGGAAGTTGATTTGTTCTCGATTCCATTTACTGACACCACATGAGATTATAGCATGTATGAAAAGTATCAGCCTAAAGATAATGTCCAGGACTCATCTAACAAGATTAAGTTTGACTCAATTCCTCAACAGTTGGAACAACAAATTTGTTTCGTCATTTGCTATTTTCTCAATTAGATATTAACTTCAACGAAAAGCTTGTTTCTACAAGTAACAATTGTTATGCTTACCGAGCTTACTTAGAGACGCTATCATGGTATGGAAATGAGTACAAAAGTTCACAAAGAAGTTGTGCTTTGTACTATGAAGATACTAATACTGGAATCACTGATGATTCAAATATGGTTAGAAGAAGAAAAATGAATATATTTTCAATTTGAAGCAAGTAGAGGTTGTGGACAAACCACGCTTCAATTTAGCGACTCAGCATCGATACATTTTGAAAGATGTCAACAAGGGTTTGTCTTACCCTCACATATGATTCATTCGCTTTGTTTCCTGGAACTCCCAATGACTATGCAATTATCAAACTAAGCTCTGCAACTTATTACATTTGTAAACAAATTCCTTTCTCAAGCATCATTCTTGCGCATCAGAGGTTGCTTGAAAAAGAAAAAATTGCTCAGTATTCATTCAAAAATATGGAAATTAAGTACTTCACCATCTCACACGGGAGCTAATCTGCTTAGAAGAGAATATAATCTAGAATACTGTTCCTAGCAGAATTGTGATTCGATTTGTTGATAGCCTGTCTTTCAATGGAGATATTAGTTCAAACCCATTTCGATTTCAACACTTCAACATCAGCAGTGTAAGTATGAGTGTCAACAATATTTCCATAGCGATACATCTACTTACGTTAGGTTTTGAGCAAAATGAGTTCTTACTTGCTTACTAATTACTGTTTACGAGTACTGATATTGCTGGTCAAGACATTGGTCTATCATTTGATCGAGAAAGCTACAAAGAGAACAATGTACTATTTGCATTCGTAATTCAGCAATCAACTGTAAACGAAGCTTTACTCCACTTGGAAAAATCAGGAAGTGTGAAATATGAAAAATGAATAAATCTGTCCACTGTATTGTGCTATCTAAGCAACAGAGTGTACTGGAAATAGATCGGTTTCGCCAAGCTGCTGTGTCATCATGAATACCATCGAGCTACTTCGCATTTTGCAAACCAGTATAAATACCAACTACTATTACACAATTGTGATTCCCAGCAATAAGCTGCGAAATTTGCATCAGAAAAGTTTGGCTGTCAACGTGAGTAGATAGTACAGCAGGGTGTTCCCTGCAGAACTCTCCCCCTCCCTCCAAGTCACCGTACACCGACCTAGGTCAGCGGTGTTGCTAAATAACACGTAGACGTGAACCTAAGTTTATCCACCAACCACCGACCTAAGTTTGCGATGTTGTCATGTTTCACACCCTTTCAAGTTCAAATATGTTGAAACCTGTCATATCCTATGAACCAAAGAATTCACATTCTCCACCACGAACCTAAGAACCTAAGTAACTCACCAACCATTGACCTAATGCTGCGATGTTGTCACATCTGGTAAACTTATTCAAACAGATTTACACCTGTCATAGCCTATGAACACAAGTATTCTCATTTTCCATCACGGACCTATGAACCTAAGTAACTCACCAACCATTCACCTAAGTCTGCGATGTTGTCACATCTCGTCAACTTATCCAAACATGTTTAATTGTACTTGGCTTGGTACCTACCACGATCTATATATGATGTCAGATGCATTGCTCCTAGCTAGTGTCTTCGAAAACTTTCGCAGTATGTCACTAGTTTCCTACAAACTTGACCCTGTTCATTATATATCTGCACCTGGATTAGCGTGGGATACTGCACTCAAAATGACAGATGTAGTACTCGATTAACTCTCTGATGTAGACCAGCATGAGTTCTTGGAGCTAGGAATAAGGGGTGGGGTAAGCATAATCGTGAAACTGAAAGCTGAAGCATGGAACTGATTTATGAAAGAGTACACTGGACATCCTTAAATCATTGATCAATTTTATATTATCAGCTGGAATGTTAACAATCTTTATGGCCAGGTAAGTTGCCATTATATAAAATCATTTTCATAATCACCGTGTTATTTGCAAATGAATTTGTTTTCATAGACCATGAAGGTTAAATCCTTCCAGTATCAGACGTCAGTGAAAGAGTCATGACAAGCAGTGAAATTGTTGATTTCAAAATTGAAGACACAACAGATGACTCACCTCAAGGTTTCATTATTGAATGTGACCTTATATATGGTGTACTATTACATAAGATAGATGATCAATTCCCACTCGCACCCACAAAGTTTGTGATTCGAAAAGAGGAACTGTGCAACTATCAACAGGATTTGTTGGCTGCTTTGCAACTGACGTATATGGACAATCAGGAAAAAGTAAATCCGCATCTAGGTCCACCATCAAACTATACTGTTCACTACAGGTAAGTATTCTGTTAGTTGAAATTGTTAATTCAATAATTTCTTAACCAGATCAACATTTGTAGGAATTTAAAATATTACGTTTCGAAAGGGATGAAGCTAACTAAAATTCACTGAATCTTGATATTTCAGCAAATGACTGGCTTACCACTTACATTGACTTTAATCAGAGAAAACGTGGCTCAGCACGTAACTCATTTGAGGATTCCTTTTTTAAGATCATGCACAATCCTGTATTTGTCAAAGACAAATTCAAATTATATAAGACTATCCTAGCTCTAGATACATATGATATCCCAGTTTTCCCTTAGGTATGGAGAATGTGAGGCGACGTCTTCGTATTAGACTTGTCAACAAGCAAGAGCAGGCAACTATACTAATTGCTAAACCCCATTATAAGAGTTATAATATCCTAGATAAGCATTTAGTGTTTTTCCAACTAAGTATAGCCAGAGTTATGCTGGATAAGCCTGTATATACTGGTTTTACCGTTCTAGAGTTGTCTAAATTTTTCATGTCCGAATTTCACATAGATTAAAGTTCGCGTAAATATGGCAGTCGGGCAGAGTTACTCTTTACAGATACGGATAGCTTGACTTATCAAATCCAGACTAAGAATGTGTACAAACACATGGCATCAGATATCCATCTTTTAGATTGTGACTACCATGAGGACCATTTTCTCTTGAACCCTACCAACAAGAAGGTTATTGAAAAACTGAAAGATGAGACAAAAATTGAGCCGATTTATAAATTTATTAGACTAGCTCCGAAAGTCTACATTATGTTGATTGGTGAACGACTGAGGGGATAAAAAGCAGCTAAGGGAGTGCCAAAATTTGTTCAAGAACGAAGACTGGGGTTGACAACTTATAGTGACTGTTTGGAACATCAACATCGGGGTTATTAATGTATGATGCATATTAGGTCCAAAAAGCATGTACTATATACTTTGGAGCAGCGAAAATCAGCTCTTCACGGATTTGATTCGAAGAGATGTATACTGAACAATGGTGGTGATACTTTGTCCCGGGGGAATGTGTTAACTGATTATACAATGGGAGGTAAATAAGGAATACATTGTAATAAAAACATTCTGACATTAGTAAAATTTACGTTAGTCTAAAAATACACTTTACTCGCTTCACCAATATTAGTAACTATCATTTTGTGATTGACTAAACTGAGTTATACTGAGCTAAATAAAAAGAATTAGTTTCATACAAGGTCAAGTTCAGTCAAGTGTGTAAAATGACGCAGAAGTATATTTTTCATTATTCATGACCATTATTATCATACCCTTAAAAGTTAAACAGGAGAAAGAGTGCCAGTATTCCATGGAGTTCGTCAAAGAAGAAGTAGAAGCGGTTCAGTATTGAGTAACATTGCAAATTATGCAATTCTATTGGCAATGAAGTATATATTGCCACATGCTAGAGACGTTGTTCTTGAAACGATTTCTGATTTAGCATTGAATAAAAAACAAGTTAAAAAAGTGCTTAAGCGGAACTGGATTGGATTTATAAAGAAACTCAAAGACAACGTTATCTCTGACGATACTAAGGCTCAGTCTGGTGGAAAAATTGAAGGAAAAAAAGAACATGTAATTAGAAAGATAGAAAAAAACACACTGGCTTAAAAAAATTACAAAAAAAGAAACGGAAACGGTAGAAGAAAGAACGATATCGTCGTGACGTTTTTTCATGATGTCCTAGCTTTTACACGCTTTTCAAGCCAGGAATTTGAGGGTAAGTAGAACTCTTTTCTATTTCTGCAACAAATACAACTGTAGATTACATTATGTATGCTGAGTATAAGCCAACGACCGTAACAGACTCACCTTCTAAGATTGAGTTCAAAGTGCTTGAAAATGGGACGTATTACATAGACCTTTACGATAATTTCTTATACCTAAAAGTAGGAGGTGTTGATAAGTATGAGAATTCTCTTGAACAAACGTCAAAAGTGGGGGTGTATAACTAGTTTATGCATGCCCTATTTTCTCAGCTTGAGATTTATTTCAATTTATATCTTGTGGCCACTAGTAATAATGCATATGCTTATCGACCGTATATAAAGACTTTTGTCTCTTACCGGAACGAATTCAAACAATCTCAAGGAATTTGTTCGTTGTTTTATGCAAATGAAGGTACTGCAGAAGCTGATACTCGAAACAGTGGATTTGTAAAGAGAAGAACGTTTATCTCAAAGTCCAAACGGTTGAGTTAATCAAAAAACTCCGATTTGACTTTGCTAGGCAACACCGCTACATTTTAAATGATGTATCGGTCACAGTTGCTTTGACATAGTCGCCTGATGCATTCTCATTGCTCACAGAAGGTGAAGAAAGTCAGGTAAAAATACTTAGTGCATCATTGCTTGTTAAAAAGCAGGTGCTATATCCGAGCATTGTGTTTATCACACCAAAGACTACTACACAAAGTTGAAGTAACCAGATATGCTCACAAGAAAGTCGATGTAAAATATTTTACGATTGCAAATAGAAATTCAAGTGCAACTGAGGAGAATTTGTATGGTGGAATAATCCAAAGCCGAATTATTGTCGAAATTAAATCGAGTCCTTCATTCATTAAAACTTTTAATGGGAATCCATTCAAATTTGAAAATCATGGTATTTCATCCATTGGTCTAACCGTGAACAATATTTCCATCCCAATCAGACCTTTGACTTTGAACTTTTCGTGTGATAAATTTTTTTTTGCATACTACACATTATTCACAAGCACAAGGATCGCTGGACAAGATGAAGGACTGTCGTTTGATCGGGAGGGATACAAGACTAACAACTGTTTATTTGTTTGACTTTGTGCAGTCACCACCTGGCGTTTCATTGCTTACTTTGGAGAATACAGGAAACATATAACTCGACATTTAATTTTCAATTCTCACAGAGGGAGCTAAAAATTACATTGTGTTCTCGGAGCACAGAGGAGTTCTAGAAATTGATAAGTATAGGCAGGTCATTGTAACACAACGAATAGTACCGAACTTAGAGCTATAGTCTACTATACAATAGTAACAAATTTTGAAACTGCTGTGTTGACATGTCACCAACTCAACCATATCAAAAGTAATAATTTTGGAATTGTTGTTAATACAGATGACCAATACCATAGTGAAACACATTGGTGTGCTATGTTTAAGGAAAAGTCAGCTGATCACAATGAGTTTTTTGATAGTTTCGGTATGCATATTACATTTTACCCGAAATATTTTGAATACTTTTTAAAGTCAAAGTCTTCTGAACTAATTTATAATGGTAGACAGTCCAGTCTTCCGATAGCACCTACTGTGGTAATTATTCGGTTTATTTTCTAATTAATCGATACTTAAGTCGTACGCTTCAGAACATTAGGTGTGACTTCAGCAATGTAAATTTACATGACAACGACGAAATTTTTAGAAGATTCGTAAAGATAGTTTTCACGTTCATGATGTAATACGCTTTTCATTAATTAAATTTCACATTCACGAATTAGATGATAGTCTACATATTACTCAATTATGTAAACTACTTTCAAGTATAGCTAGTGGTAAGTTGCAGTGTTAGACCAGTCATTGGATAGATTTCAAATAAAATAGTTGAAAAAATTAAGAGTTTACTTCAATTTATCACACCCAACTGAGTTGAGCAGCCTCAACAAAATACATGAATATGCAGGTCTATGGCGTTGCAAAATTCAAGATTTAAAACAAAAAGCAAAATACGTACACTAGGCACAAACAAAGAAGACTTAGATTTCGTAGGCTTAGAGTTACATCATCTGGAAAAAATTATTTGTGGCAGGTTTATTTGATTTTCATGAAGAAGTACAGGCACAAAAACCAAATTTTTAGTATTTATTAACAGTCATTGATGTCTTTAGTAAATTTGGATATTGTGTATATTAAACATAAACGAACTTCAGAAGTTATACACGTCTTTGAAAAGGTATTTGCCAATCCGGGAACTACGTGCCACTATCTCCAGTGCGATGAAGGGACAGATTTCTTTAGAAAACCATTTATAAAATACTTGAATGGGAAAGGTATCTCATTATACCATTCATTTTCTGAGCTAAAGGCTAGCGTTGTAGAACAGTTTAATCGCACCTTGTTCATGAAAATAACTTGGTATTTTACAAACAGTGGTGAAACAGAATACATAAGCCAAGTGAAAAATATATTAGAACCGTACAACAAAAATTTCATAGGGCTACCGGTGTATGTCCAAGGGATGAAGATATATAAACGAAATAGATATGTGGTTGTATACAAAAAGCGACTTGTACGCGAAGACAATCAATATACCGAAACTCAAATTGTATTATCGAGTATGATTAAGAAAACTCAAGACTATATTTGACAAGGTGTATAATCCAACATCAACGTTTAAGCTTTTCGAAGTGAGGCAAGTGGTTCATTCAATTCCAATAACATATATGTTGAAAAACCTACATGGAAAAATTTATCGGGAATTTTTTACGAAGACGAGTTAATCAAAGTCGAGCAACAGCAGAGGAAGCATTTTGAAAAGTGAAAGTGGAAAAATGTAATTTTTATAATACTCCCGTAAAATGGGTCTCAGAGTTACTATCCAGAAAATCGCTTTGGAAACTATACTATCAAGCTCCCGTACACAGTTATTGCTGACCCAACTGATTATACTGTAGCATTGACAGGGGTGACATATAAATTCATTAAAGACTAGCAGGTAGAGCGAACAATAATAAAATTTGCGGAATACATGCTGGAGATAATGAAAGAGGATCAGACTGAGGAACTCTACATACCAACCTGTCACTATGGAAGTTGTACAGATTTAATAAACGCTATTATCACTTTGTTTCTAAGTGTGACGGTTGCGAAAATTGGCTTGGAATTTGATCAGTCAATAAAACGTATACAGTTGATACTTGAACACAACACCAAGTTAAAGATTAATGAGAAACTTTCAGATATATTGGGGTTCGATAGTAGAACCTAATTCTACAATTCCAAACCATGAAATCCAGAGTTTAAGCTACATATCCTTCCTATTTAATCGGTAGGAGGTATCATTTGCTTTTCTACACAAACGTCGTGGAACCACAAATAATTGGGAGCACGTTGGTTTCACTGTTATGTATGATTAATATAAGATGAGCTGATAGGACAGCATTAGCAGAAACGTTCCCGACACCGTATTATCTACCACCCCATTGTCAGAGCATAGAAAACGTTTATATTACATTCTGCCACAAATACGGGGACAAAATTTATTTTGAACGTGGTCTAGTTATAATTACGCTCCATTTTAAAAATAAATAAATAAATGAAATTTTCAAAACTACAGAATTTTAATTTATTCATCCATTCTCAAATATAATTGCAGAAAGGTCCCAATGTGGAAAAACAAATTTGACACTAGCTATAACCAGATTTCTATGAGAAACCTACAGAAAACATTTTTGATAAGGTTAGTTTATAACTCCCCTATTTGAAAATTTTTTAATTTTCAATTTCTTGATTTTCAAATATTGTGGCGCAGTGGTCATTTTCACTGCATTAATAATGTTCTATCGCCTGATGTGGGGATATGGGAATGAATCATTACTAATTTCCAATAGCAATAAAGGAGATAATTTGCCTACTTTCAAGATTCTACTTTGGATGGAACACTGGGGCCTAACACTAGACTTGGGAATCCAGATCGGCACCCGAGTTCCCCTCGGATCTCCCTACGATCCCCGCGGTGTTAGTACCTTACCCGAGTCTCCTGGGTTTACGATGGTTGCTAACTAGCCTGAGTTCCCTAATGTCCCCGTGGGTTCCTGATGTTACCGTGGGTATCCCTGACCTCCCTGCGGGGTCTTAAACTCCCGTGGTATCCTATACTCCCGTGGGTTCCTGACTTCCCTGCGGGGTTCTTACTATCCAGTGGTATCCACTATCTTCCGTGGATCCTTTGGTACTACTATACCACGGATCCCTCACTCTGCGGATCTCTAATACCGCGGATCCCTAATACTGCGGGTCTCTGATACCGCGGATCCCTAATACCGGGGTGGAGTTCTGTTCTTAACTATGGGAAACCATCTATCCTAACTGGACCATGGGACGGATAATCCTGGATACTCTTACCCGGGCTGGTCCTCTTAGACTACCCAGAACTCATGAGTTACCTCCTTTCATAGTTGATGGGATTGGGTTATGATGGATCTCTGACCAACACCGAAGCCTCCGGAGCTATCAATCAAACCAATAAGGCCAGTACTGTTGTCTCCGAGGCCACCGGTGAACCGGCAGACTTGTGAACCCAGAGTGACTTCCGACGGATGATTCTCGCCTTAGATGATAGTTGCCACGCAGGACTTACCGTTGACCCTAAGCGGGGGCAGAACCCCGCCGAGTTCCCGGTCTTCCGTGAAAGCGCACAATGGTATCACACTTACAGTTTTAAGATGTCCTAAATTTGGCTCAGTGACTCCCTCCTCTCTCGAGCTCACGACACTGCTACCCTTACGGCAATGAAGAAATCACAAACAGTCCACTTCACTAGTCCCACCATTAACAAAAGAAAACTAATTTATTTCCATTTTAGTCTGGACTCAAGAAGCTTAGAGAAAAACTTACAAACAATAGAAGAGTTTAGGAAAGAGTACACTTAGTGTTGTACAGAAAATAATAGTTTAAACTAACTACTTCTCTTACAGCTAACTAACCTCTCACTCCGACGCCCAAAGTAGAACTGCCCCGAACCCCCTCCCGAGATATCAGCCAATCTTCTTATTTAAGCATTCGCCAATACCTCAACAGCGGATAGCGAGTTTCTTCCTTCTTTAAATTTGTATGAGTCCACTACTTAGTCCGAATGAAAAAGGAATAGGCTCATAAAAACCCTTCCCATCTGTTTTCTACCAAAATCCCAGAATACCCGGATGCCCGAATAATGACCAAATTTTCCCTCACGCCACAATATGTTAGAATATAGCCTAGGAAACGGAGTTAGATGTCGGTTCGACATCCAGCTTCAAAAAATGAAATTTGAAAATGAGTTGAGTTATGGACTAACCTTATCAAAGATGTTTTTTGTAGATTTTTCATAGCAACCTTGTGCTATACTTAGGAATTGCGATAAGTTTATTTCTTCTCGATGGATCGAGTGATTCTATTTTATAAGGATCATCAACCTAGCTATCAAAATATAAGAAACTCTGAACAACATGTTATGCTTATGAAGGGGTTGTATTTACCAAAATTTATAAGCAATCAAAATAATTTGATTATTATTGACGAACAAATGACGGAATCGATACAAGATAAAATGGTACAAAAATTGTTCACCTCAGGAATTTATCATAGGTCAATATCAGTGTTTTTCTTCGCACAAAATCTATATGCGCAAAGCAAATTTGTAGAGATATAAGACTATGAATTCATTATTATACAATTCTGAAAATTCCCACACTCAGCTCCCAAGTGCAATATTTGGGTAGGCAACTCTTCCCTAAAACCCATCAATTTCTATTTGATGCTTACAAACAAGCTACACAAGACGCCTACTCATATTTATTGTTGTCATCCAGCAACACCAGATAAGCTAAGAGTCCAGAGTGGAATATTACCGGGAGAAAACCATATCATTTATTGTCCAAAATGATCTTTGTGATTGATACTAAAGGCTACTATTTAAACTTAAAATTTGTGTTAAAGGATCTTGCTATTGGAAGTATTGGAGAAAACATTAAACATTAATTATTTTCTCCACAAATACCATTTTCAAAATTAAGAAAAAACCAAAATGTTATTTTTTATTATGAAGATCATGTGACTGGAATTCCTTGGAATATGGGATTTTTCTGCTTGACTCAATTGAAGTAGCTCGTCCCAAATTTCTGCGTAAATGGTACAGTGTATTTGATTGGAGTTGAAAATACGCAGTTCTTAATAACTCTGCCAGAATTTCAACCCAATGTACATGTGATTACTATCAGACTGGAGGGATGTGAATTCAATCCCTTATACAAGCCAAGCATAGTTTGGATCTTTCCATTTTATTCTCAATTACATCGATGTGCACTTCATAATGTTGTAGGTGTCTTACCAGAGAGCTTGTGCTAATGAGCGCATTCATCGCAATCGTGGATTTCTTACTAAACTTTATCACAGTAAACGAGATAAACGAATATTTCTTCTCCAATCATCTTCCAAGGATAACATTGATGCGCTTTCAGAAGTTGCACTAAATACTATCCTTGAAAACAATCCCTTACACGAGCAGCTAAAGAGAAAGTTGAAACGACATCAAAAGCACATTCGAGAACTAGCAAAGTCAAGGGTATCAAGAAAAAAAACAAGGTAGATTTCTACCTTTACTTCTGGCACCTGCGTTGTCTGCACTTGGTATTCTAGCAGCCAACGCCATTTGGCATGTCATTGGAATATAATAGCAAAGCGAATGGAATTAGTCCTTGAAGCGGAATATGAAAATATGATGAATGTTCAAACTCTTCCGAAAAGTCGTGATGAGTCATGTTCTTCATAACACATAAAGTTGCTTCCCGTCTTTTAATCAATATTGCCGTAGAAACCAAATTTTAAGCTTAAAACAACTTTAAAACCGCACACCGAACCCGATCAAGCATAAATCCACAATTTAACAAAAATAAGTTTCAGTAACACGACGATAAAACAAAGTTATCCGCTCCATTATCTTATTGATTTTTGTTTCCCTACTTCCATCGTCATATTCACCATACTCCAAAACATGACAATTGACACTGAAAACATGTGAAACCCCATTATCACTACAGAATTTACCAAAGCGGGCACTTCCTGTAATCTTGCTGAAATTTTGAAAACTATAACTTGATGAGCCATTAGATATATCTTTCAAATTTGTCAAAACTCGCGCTTTGCTTTGCTACCTCGCGCCTAAATTGCGGTTGCCGTCATTTTAGCCAAAATCGTTATCCTTTTGTCTCGGCAACAAACAGTCATAAATGCTTCGGTTTTTTTGTCAGTTGACTCAGGATAATCATCACCTCGAGTGTTTCTCATAATAAGCTACTTGAGTTAATAATATCGTCAAATTGAACGTATAGATCTTACAAAAAAAAATCATCTAATTTCACTAAATTGAAAAAAAAAAGTCAAATCAACTAATGAGAAATGAGTTGACCCTACATGCCAGTTATTAGGCCAAACAGGTAATAACGCAAACATTTTCTGAATCTGCTAGCTTTCACCTTTCCAATAATATCTCATAAGACTAAATTCAACAATTTTGAAAATTTAGCCATTTAGCTCTGACCACCTTTGATCCAAGTCAGCTTCTCATAAAATAAATTAGACTTGAACAAATTATCATTATTGTGTTGAACAATTAAATTTAGTGGAATTGAATGCAATTCTTCATAAGATTTAAACGACCCATTTGGCGAAATTATTAACTAAGTTTGGGATTTTATGAAAAACAGAAAAAAATTTTTGAATTAAATCCAAAAACCCAAAGTAATTATGAAACATAGCTGCTGAAAAAACGGGGTACCAAGTTACGCTAAATAGCGGCGAAATTGTCAATTTCGGCGAAACTAAAACAAATGCATCAAATGACTCATCAAATAATAGTACAGGGATAACCAAATTAACCCGGGCCGTAGAAAGTAGCTTTCACCAAAAAAAAATTGGGACAGCAAATAAATAGCGCGAATTTAAAATTTTGGAGGGAGTGAGTTTGGTGGTTGGATTGAACCAAAGAGGGCTAAAAAAATATGTGTCCCTTTTGAGCGACCAAATAACTTCTACAAATGTTGCATAGAATAATTCGGTGACCAACTTTTACTAATGACATTTTTCTCTGTGGTGACCTCTTGAGGTCAATGGTCAGATCATTTCTGAAAACGTGTAAAATGACCTTTACAAATGTATTTTGGCAACAGCAGATGAACAACTTTTCTTAGTACAATTTTTCTTTTCGGTGACCTGAAGTGGTCACTACGTCTTGGGTCATGTCTTCGAAAAATTTCTTGTATCGATATAGCAACCTATCTTGAGCGACCAAATGACCTCTACAAATGTTACTTAGAATGTTTCATTGACCAACTTTTCCTAATGGCATTTTTCTCTGTGGTGACCTCTTCAGGTCAAAAGTGGTTGGATTCGACCTAAAGAGGGCGTGATGATAATATTTTTATTTTTCAATCATCAATGTGTATGACTGTGTTTTTCATTGTTCAACTTGAACAAATAAATTGAAAAATTTGTCGTCTAACTTCTCTTCTATTTACTAATTGTGTGCCGGCTGCCCGAAACCGTTTTTGGTGAAAGGAGAAGAAAGAAGGCCCGGGTTAATTTGGTTATCCCTGTACAGTACTCAAATTTTTTATGGAATTGGTGAAACTATCCACAAAATTCAGTCCAAGACATTCTGTGGACATTTTCTCATGGAATACAAAATTAAAGGAAACTTTGTTTTGGCGTTCCTTGCGCCATTCAGGAATTCGATGAAGTAAGGTTATTTTGGTTTTTCTTAATTGTGATGATGCCACGTAAATCAGTTAATTTGTGAGTCCTAAGGCAATTGTATAAACGTCATTAGCTAACACCTTTTTATGCTATGCAGCCGTTGAATAAAATTCTTCGCCTCAACATTTGCCCGTAGTCAGATTTAGAGGAAGTGTCTTTCCAGTTTGATTTTTGTTGTTTAGAGAACGTATTAGAAACTAGCACATTCGATAGAATTAGGAATTGGGCCCGTAAAAATTTGCAGTCAGACGGACTTAAATGTTGTAAATTACCCTCCCTTGCCACAAAGTCAATTCACTGTATCCATAGAGAAATTGATTGAAAACATGTAAACAATTTAGACGGTTATTGACTGCATTCTGTCGTACGAATCAGTGGAGTAGGCAGTATAGAAGTAAGTAACTTTAGAGAGCGAAACATTTTATTGTTTATTTGACTATGTTGATTGTTATTTCTTCAAAAAATTAATTTTGAAAAAAAAATTGAGTTACTGGCTAACCTTCTCAGTGATTTTAGATTAATTCCTCATAGCGACCTTGAGTATACCAATTGGTTTCCTCAATTATTATCTGTAGCAAAGTTAATTAATTTTTCGATATATTGTATCACAGTTACATCACGTCCCAATATTCTAAACCATGCGCATGATTATTTTTGAGACAGAAATAGCCTCAAAATTTTGAAACGATAGGTTTCTCGAAACAACTTTTTCGTTAAGTGTTGAAACCAGAAAGAGTATTAAAAATAAGTATCACTGATAGCAAAACATGAATTTTTGAATAATTACCTTGAACACTTGCATAGAAGAGTAAACTAGGAAATTGACAATTATCAAAACGAACATTAAAAAATTAAATTTTCAAATAATCATAAGTTTTGTTGTGATCGTAGGGATTTGAATCTTGTTACTGGGTACACTATACTTTCAAATTTTTTTTAGCAAGTTTATTTGACTTATTGGCTTTCGCCCAATCAAGAGGGTAGGGACTTTATCTTGAAATCTCGCAGACTTGTTTTTCGGTATTTCTGCTGCCTCGAACCAGGTCCCGCTCTTTTTATGTGCAGGTGTACACAACCTTTTCAGGCGTCTGGTAGCGTGAATCTACTGCTACGCATACTTTACCTACTTTACATGAAAGGGGGTGAGCTATTGACATTTGTCTTACTCTGTTGGAAAACCTTATCGGCATCTTTGAATACCATGACATGGCTCTAGACTCCTAATCATGAAAATACAGGCAGTATGCTCCATTCCTTGTCAAAGTGCTTAAGGACTGAAAAACCAACAAACACAGTTCTTGTACCAGTGTTAGATAGTTAGTCTAGCTCAAGGAATTGCAAGGATCCACGACCGGTAATCATAACACACTGCTTAGCCCCAACAACACAAAAGGAAAATGTGTAGTCGGGCCATCCTAGGCTGGTTTATACTTTCCAATGCATTTTGAAAAATATTGACACAAATATTTAGCAGCCTATTGTAAAATTTTAAGGAACATTATGCTTTCTGTCGTAAACATGGGCCAAAAGATCGCCCACTGGCCTTCAAATATTGAAACGGCCTGTAATTTTTAGCTAGTATTTGCTACATTTCCAACAGAATTTCTAATTTAATTTATTTGAATATCTGGAAAGTTAAAGGTTAAAAAACAGAGTTATTATAATCTTTATATTATTATAACATAGTTTTAATAGTTTCGCAATCGAGAAACTATAAGGTAAGATTAGTTTCGAAACATATATAGAAATGTTTCCATGGATTTTAATCGGAGTCAAAATTAAGTCTTTGAAACGAAGTTGAAACATTTTCATACCTGGCCAAAGTGAGGTTTCGATGACGTTTCGAAGAGGTTTCCGAACTTTTATTAAAGTCTCGCCGAAACTCACTAGAAACGTTTCAAAACGGGTTTTTGCTACATGGGCCAGAGGTAAAGGATAAATTCTTAGAATCTTGCTATTAGATATCGAACCTGTTCCGAAAATAAAGTAACCTAAAAATATAAACGCTTAAGAGCAGAATTTCGTCACTTCAATGGACACCGTTGATACGCATGTTCTTCTCGCTTAACAATAAAATCTTTCCCAACAACTTTCGTTTTAGACTCGATAACAGATAAAGTAATTATTTACTATGCTTCATCACAGAGCTGGAATAATCCAGATTAAGGATTAACGGATTAGTAATCCGGATTAAAGATTAATAATGCGTAATTCCTAATCATGCTAAGTTCTCTTCAAGAAACTAATCTTAAATCCTTAATCCTGTGAACCCGGATTATAAATTTTAATCCATAATCTCTAATCCACACTTTCAGATTAGTTCAGTTGGGATTAATCAATTAATCCACCTGGATTAAAATCCTGAATTTAAAAAAAGCAGCTTGGAATATATGAGATAGTACTAGTTAGAGATAAAAGGAGAGTAAATCCCCTTCCGCCATTTTGAATGACGGAGATGACTATATCCCTCTGGTTGGTGTTGTTGGTGGTGGTAGTGGGGATGGGGCAAGATGGCGTGAGAGTTGGCAGTGGAGGGGGTGAGAGGTAATAACTGCAACAGTATATTTGTGGTGGTTGTGGACATGACGAGGAGAGGGGGTGTGTATCTTTCCTCTCCTCTCTTCTTCGTCATTATTTATAATTTCGTTGGATCTATCATTTTTAATAAATTCTCGATAGACAATTTTGTTGAATTTAAAACTTTTTAAATTATTTCTTGTACACATTTCTACTTTAAACTTACAATTACATGCAAATTTTATTAATTTTTCGATTACTTATTCTTGGATTACAAGTTTGATATTGATTGCCATATTCCGAGTCACGAAAAATGCAAAAACAAAAAGAATCAAAAAAGGAAGAAACTAGCCTGTCATTATATGCTAAATTTGAATTGCTAAAGTCATAATCAATAATTTCACTCAAACTTCTACCTATTAATCTATTATACAAAATGTATAGACAAAATTGACCACATACCGAACTATGTTCCGACTGTAGCTGTATAGCATTAAATATAAATTTTTTTCAAATAAGGAAAATCAAGATTATAGTAATAGGGTTCTACCCCATAAGAGTCTATAAACTCGATGACATTATTCTCAAGTAAGAAATATAGGACCCAATGTTGGCCAGACTTATTTCTAGGATCTGTATTTTGCACAATAGCAATTGGGGGATTGTAGACATCAACAGTTGAGATTTCTCTATTGGCAATTACATAAGGGGTGACAGAAGGGTCATGGGATCTAATGAAATGCTCCATGGGCGAAAAGAAGGTCCTCATCTATTTGAGTTTGAGGATGACCTAATTAAATCTACATCTTTTTGTAAGGAGAAGAAACAAATTACATCAACACTCCAAATCAACCTAGCCTAATTGACAAATATATTTTGATGACCGTCGATTTCAATTAGACTCTGAAACACTCCAAGCGAAACCAAGTAAAGAGGGGATGTTGTCGCAGTCTCAAACTGTAGTTCCGCCTGTTGTAAAATAAAAAAGACAGGGTTGATTAAGTTGAGGTTTTGGAATTAATCAATAAGGCAATAAACTCGAATTTTCTTACCCTCATTGTCGCAACGCATTGGGATTGAAACTCTGCTCCGGCTGGAACGGGCAGAAGATGAAAAATGTAAAATGTGAATCCCTTGGTGTAGTTGTCTCTGGAAATAGAATTACCAGGGGAATTTTTCCCTACTGCATCAGATAAGGTGTCAAATGCCAACTGATAGAGATTCGAGTTGTACTGGACTGGAATCGATTTGTAAATTAAATTTTTTTGGTCAACTTTCAGAAGAATGGAAGAGAGTCCATTCAGAACAAAATAAAAAGGGTGTTTATTGAGGACTCCATTGAAACGTGTAGATTCAATTAACCCAATTTTCACAAACAGAGGCAATCGATTACTCCATAACACATCGGTATAGAAGGTCATGCAACCAGTAGGGATTTTTATACCACGAACTTGTGTAGTACAAATTGGGTACTGAGCCTTTGAGCCTCGTGAAAATAAACGTTGATGATGTTTCAAAATCTGCTCATTCACTGTGAATGCTTTAATGACGAGATTACATTCCTCGATACTAAATGAGTAGGGGCATACAGAAACACCTGTTTTTGAACTAGAGGAAGATTCCAAGGCAAACTCTAGGTTGCTTGAAATCAATTTGACTTCAATTGAGCAGCCGCTACGTAACTATCGCTTCATTTGAAAGATTGGAGATTGAAGTTTTCCGATGACGTCAAAAGTTTTTGACGCTTTTAACAATTCAAATCTAGACTTGAAACCAGCGTTCTTGTTGACATCAAACTCGTCATATGCTGTGTCGGGATAACAAACCAAAGCTGAGAGTGCTGTATTCTGTTGACTTCCCGTAGTGGTTAGAATTTGTGTGATGACAGTTTTATAGGGGCTTAGCCCTAGGTCATCCGACACTGGAACTCCATTAATGCTGACAATTATGTTTGAAAAAGCGGTATAGAGAAACCAACTTCTAGGGGCCACGACATCCATAGCTTGTAATGCATCTCCAGTGTTTGATAAAATCCTAGCCTTAAAGTATAGGTAGCCATCGTTAAGACTATAGTACTGACTAGTAGGACTAGGAATATTAAAGATGATTGGATTGTAAGAATCCTTAATAGTAGTCGGACGCATGTAAGACAAATATGTGGAACTATCCACTGACATCAATAGAAGGGAGATTAAAAATATTGAGTTGGCTTCTAAAGCTTTTTTGACTATTGGAGTAAACAACAGCATTGTTTTCCATTTTTACTTTAAACCACTAACACGGATCTGCTTCCCACACTTTTCCTTTCTTGATTTTTTTACGACTGACTTTCTTCTCTTGGGCTTGCGAGCCTTTTTACTACCAACCAGAGACTTTCCACATCTTTTGTTGACTTTCATTGATTTTCTTCTGCGTCGACCACCTGTTTGAGACTTTTTACGCCCTCTGCCACCCTGAACCTTTCTACGCTTGGATCTCGAACGTTTCCTGCACTACTATTCCTGGGAAATGGAATCTGATAAGAAAACTCTAAAGGAGAAATTCCAGCGGCTGCTGATGTACCTCCTCCTACCTGATTTACAAATTTTGGTTCACTTGCAGATTGATTTTGAGAATTTTCACCCTTTGGTGGTTTGAGTTCACAATAGTCTCTAGTGCACGTCATCTTTCTCATTACAATAGAAAAACTTACAAGGATAAAATATACCTCTCGACAAACGTCCACTAATCGATACTGAGCGATTTTCCAAATTTCTACAATATTATAAACAATTTCGCACATTCAAAACAACTACCGTACTAGATTCAGGCCTCAATATAGGTTGAACACCTTCGTCGTCTGCTATTTCGATGCTGACATTTTGAATTGGAAGATAAACTTTTACCGGAACATAGTGTAGTATATCTGGCTTGTAATGAACAAGCCCAGCTGAATATACAGATTGAAACACCTTTAGGCATGGCAATAGTTTTCGTTGGAATGGCTGGGGTTGCACATAGTTTGACGTGACATTAGTAAAATCAGACGTAATACCCAAGTCGATATTAGGGTAGGAGGGAAACTGCTGATGTTGTTGAGAAAACCACGTGTTTAACGGAACACCAAAAAGCTCTTCTAGAAAAGGAGAAAGCCTAACACTAAGTCCATTTCTACCTTCGTATTCATATTCAAAACTTTCTCCGTCATATACAAAGAAAGCTTGAAAGGATATAAGAGAGCGATTCATCTCTGAAATCAAGCCGACGACAGTTTTTACGCTAGGTTCCTTAACAACTACATCCTTTTTGTCTTCTTTATATACTACAAATTCCAACTTTTCCTCTACGTCAATAACGTCGTAAAGTGCCTTTGACCATGTTGCAGGTGCTTAATGACGCCCGGATGAAAAGTTATTGTCACTAAAGGCAATTGCTTTAGCATAGGATTCGGTAATTTTAATCTGTCGGTCGTTGACACTGTTAATTAGAGCAAGAACCCCGTCCCTTTCCGGAACCGTGGTCACGAGCGTGTTTATATGAATATTCACAGATATAGTCTTAAATCTCCCGTTCACGTCTTCCACCAAGTACAAAAAACCAAGACCATTTTTGCTAAACAAATGTTCAGATCAAAAACTGATCATTTGTTTGATAATATTGTCTTCGGGATTTACAAAAATGTTTTTTTTGCCTTTTCCCCATATAGGTCACACAAGACAACCTCAAGCAACTGTCGTTCCCCTTCTCCAGGAATTGGAGTGACGACTTTGTTCGAAAATTTGCTTGTGGTGTTAAATGGGAAATATTCATGTGATGATTTATTAAATAGAGTACGATGGTATGACACTGGATTCACTGGAAATTTGAATTTCGACATCATTTTGGAATATTGACTGCCTGAAGTTCCTCGGCGTAGAATGCTCCTATACAATATTGGTTCAACTAATTATCAAAAGTATCCAATAAAGGTTTAAATTACCTTGTAGGATTTCACCAGAAGAGTCTCGGAAATAGAAGAAATTAACAGGAAGGCTTTGTATAGCCTTCTAGATAAAAAAAATCTCCTGGCTGAAGGATTGACTAGTGGTACCCTTTTGAAACGTAAGCTTCTCCTTACTGATTCGAACTGCTTGGTTCGGAAGGAACTGCAGTGGCTTTTTCTTTTGAACAAGAAATTTCCCGAACAGATTCCTAAACGCCTCATCTAAATTTTTTGTGGTAACAACCCTTGGTGCGAATCCGGTACTGGAGTGAACAGTACTGTTATAAGTACTGACGAAAATCCGCCAGACGTTTTTAAACGTGGTTGTATCCTTTTCAGTCATGTAACGAGCTAGCATGCGCCGACATTTTGCAATTACTTTCTCTGCGATGCTCGACGAAGTCAAAAATTACAATATTTGAATAGTGAAAAAAATTTCATGATAATATTACTTTGATGATAGAGTAGACGCTGAATAAACGAGTATCATCTTTGTCCAGTAATGCTTTGAATTTTTTGTTATAAAATTCCTTTCCCTCGTCAGACAAGAGGAAGCGTGGGAGTAATATTTTCGCCTTTTTCGTTTCTCTGAGAAGTTTTCCATACCCTTTTACAACTTCATCAGCGGATTTATTTTTTAGAAATGCTGTCTAAACAAAACTAAAACAAAATTTCACACATTAATTGGTGAATATTACAACCAGGATTCTGGAGAAAATTTGAAATGTTGGTACCGGGAAAAATTATCGATCACGATAAGTATAAACTTGATGCCTACGTTATTAGATTAGTGACATCCATGAGATCACATCCCCATTGATACAATATGAAAAATGATCTCGTCGCTCTTCTTGGATACTTTTTACCGGCCACTTTATGCAAGCTATAAATATTCAGCTGATGTAATGCCTCCTTGAATCCTTTTTGTTTCTAAATTTCCTGGCTTTTACAAATTCTGATAACCCTGAAAAACTACCTTCGTCGGGGTTTGCGTACAAGTTTTTTATCTTTTCTGTAGACATTTCGCAGAGACTAAATAAATAAATCATTTACCTGAACATTTTTTATACAAAGTGGTGGATGATGACTATTGTAATCCTCCAGCAGTCCCACGAGATTCTCCACACCGAAGCTCTTAAACACACGACACAGGCTCAGTGCACAATGTATTCTCGATGAGTGTTCACTAGCCACGTGACACATGGAGGGTGGTGAATGGAACCATTCGATTTATGAATAGGTAAGGCTTCGTTATATCTAAAATTCCGAAATCGGAATTTTTCAGCCTCTTTAATGTTTGGGTCAACTCGAAGAAAAATGTCATGGCGATCAAACAAAANCTCCAGCAGTCCCACGAGATTCTCCACACCGAAGCTCTTAAACACACGACACAGGCTCAGTGCACAATGTATTCGCGATGAGTGTTCACTAGCCACGTGACACATGGAGGGTGGTGAATGGAACCATTCGATTTATGAATAGGTAAGGCTTCGTTATATCTAAAATTTCGAAATCGGAATTTTTCAGCCTCTTTAATGTTTGGGTCAACTCGAAGAAAAATGTCATGGCGATCAAACAAAANTCGAAATCGGAATTTTTCAGCCTCTTTAATGTTTGGGTCAACTCGAAGAAAAATGTCATGGCGATCAAACAAAATGCTCTGCATACTTCAGTGAACAATGGTCCGGGGATGAATAAGTCTACTTACGGGAAGTTGCAAATCTAATGCAGAATAAACTGTAAATACGTCTGTTTCTGATGTCATCAAACATAGTTCGTTAATTATGGCATCTTGTCTGTCATGGTAAGCGTTGATGACAACAAAGTTCATGTCATCTGCTGCAGCCATTGTTGAAAACTTTTTTTAAGCGTCACGGACAAGTGTTTGATTGAGACTGACCAATTTAGAGATGTTCGGACAATGCAATAGAAGTGACCCAAATAAATTACCAGAGTTTTCAGATGGACCCTAATCTTAAACAATGAGCATAAACTATCCAAAAATGACCCTTTATTGGGAAAGCGATTGTTAAAGTTCCCCTTCAAATTTAGGGGAGTTTTGAAACTTTCTTACGTATTTTAGATTCGAGATGATCTAAATACATTGTTCGTATAGCCTCCAATCATGACAACGATCTATGGCGATAGTATAACTTTGTAGCAGTTTTTGTATCGGGGTTGAGAGGAACGATGAGTCAATGTCATTAATTTGTATACCATGTAACATTAATTGAAATCCAGGCACATGAAATGGGATTGAAGATGAAATGAAGAGATAGAGTAGCTGTTCAAAATTTGAATGACTCACGGATTGACATAAATTGGATTTTTCTTGTAGGTGGACAAATTTTTAAGTTATTGGGACATTCTAGTAACGCTTTGCGCACTATAGAATGTTTGTGATCTTCACTAAGATAATTAGTGTTCCACTTGGGGATGTCTTTTGTAGAGTCTTTCTTTGCTATTTCACACAATAGAAAGGATAAACTATACTTTATGGAATACTCTATGGCACATTGAATCAAAATTTTCAATTCCGGGATATGTAACTTTAGTGCTTTTTTCAATAAGTCAATGTCATTTAGATCATATTTTTGTAGTATGAATTTGATTTTTTTGCACTTTTTCACACAAGACGGCGAATACTTATCAATATTTGCAACAACTTCAACTATACACTTTATAGAATCGGGACAACCCTTTTCCAGGAGATCGGCTCGTGTAACATAAGTGGCGTCTTGATTAATAAAATTGTGGAGAAATAAGTCTTGTTCAAAAACACGATCCATTATTTATTTTTACAAAATCAAAAGTTGAGTTGTTTCACCATAACCTGCTTGGTTGAGACTGTCAGCAGAATTTTTTAGAACATTTCGGCCCAATATTTTAGTTTACTTCATGTACTAAACGAAATTAAAAGGGATTGACCCTGGATACCGAGAGTATTGGAATTTTCGAGACNTAGTTTACTTCATGTACTAAACGAAATTAAAAGGGATTGACCCTGGATACCGAGAGTATTGGAATTTTCGAGACTAGGGTCCTCAAGTAGCCAAATATATAAGGTCCAATTAGAGTGCCAAACAATCCAATCAAAAAGCCTATTATAGNTAGGGTCCTCAAGTAGCCAAATATATAAGGTCCAATTAGAGTGCCAAACAATCCAATCAAAAAGCCTATTATAGATATTGACCAATCAGAATTTAGATTCTAAATCAGACAAGAGGAAAGAAATGAAATTACCCATCAAACATGACAAGCAAGCCTCTTTATGGATTCCCGAAAGTCGTTCCAAGTTTGTCTCATCTTGCTTGTCCCGGAAAGAAACTTCCCTTACTATATCCTGCCATTTGATATTTGACAATATTTTTTCATATTCTTCACTGTTCATTGCCATGTCCAAAATAAATGAGCTTGGCGTAATTTGTAGTCTCCTTTCCAAGCAGAAGTAACTTTCATCAGGAATATGGAGAATTTTTTGCTTCACAAAAGCTAAATGTCTCAAAGTACAATTCCTACACTTTTGTATAGTAAGGGTATCTAAAATTAAAATCAACTTGATTAAAAGAATTGAAACCAAATAAAAGAATCTATGGTTCTACCGTTTTCCCCTCTTCCGAATTGTATTCCCAGTAACAAAATAGATAAAATCAATGTATATGCACCCTCCACTGATTAATTATCTCTACGGTCTCAAGTAGTTTTCACCCTAGATAATATTTATTGCCGGATAAAATGAAAATTCAAGCAGTTTAATCAAGCTTTGGACGCTTACTGATTAAATTTCTATCGATCTCAAAACTATCCTTTAAAGTTGAATCCTGCGTCGTTATCATGGCGAGTCTTATTTTAGAAATTTCTAGAATCTGACAGTTAGAATCAAAATGGAACGACGACCGAGGAGCTCTTGAGTGTTTCTGTGCAATAGTCACCAGAGTATTAGAAAACCTACAAAGCCAGTAGTAGCCAAAGCTGATTCTACTCAAAAACGAAACAGTCGAGGAAGTGACAGCAGCTCGACATTTCCCAGACCAGCTAAGTGACGACGGTGACTATACGTGTAACAAACTTGCTCATAGTGATTCAGAGTACACAGACTCAGATAGCAAAATTTCAAAAAAGATCCGGGCGTACTGTCCTGGAAAAGATAAAAAACACGTGAGTAAGTTTATAGAACATTATTGTAACTATAACTCAAAGTGTCCTGTGAAAAAGTTTTTCCTCGGATACGGTCCCCTTCAAAGACGTTATGGATACGTTCGAGCAGAAGCGTTTACAGCCCAAATAAACGGTGTAGTGGCCGTCATATAGTGCAACAACGACCTTATTGGGCTGACGGTGAAACTTCCGCAGACGAAAATATAGTTTCAAATGGTGACATGCCCAAAGACTCTGACAATTCTGAGAATTTAGATGGTCAAATTAACTTAGATGACTAGTGATTCAGTCGACTATCGTATCTTGATGTAAAATTATCATGGAAAGAAGGACAAGACTGAATTGTAAACGGAAGCGCCTTCAAAACAATACAGAGGTAATTGGTTTTGAATGGATTTTCTATTTTCATACTGTATTTTCATATATTGTTTATGCGGTCATTTTTGTTTAATCAAAAATAAAAACCAATTCTTATCAAGTGTCTCACATGCGGCGCACTTCTTTTGTCTATTGTGTGACAAAGCGTGTAAGTCACAGCACTCACTAAACAACCATACGGTGACTTGTGGCTACGGTGTAGACTCAGTTCAAATTAAGCGTCCCTCATCAGATGACTATTGTGAGTTTGAAAAACATCGGATGACAATGTTCAACCCTTTCACTTTGTACGTCATGTTTCACTTCAGACAGTTTCCGAACCCACAGGCAACGACTGGAATTGGCATAATCGAACCTTATGCATATAGGTTGTTGGTTTTTGCTGCAGAAATTTTTACGAATACACAACGTTGTTTGTGAACTTTACAACGGTAGTGACTGTGTGACACAGTTTATTGAAAAAGCTTTGGATATCGCCGAAGTGTTAGAATTTATTCCCAAAACAAATTTATCATGTAATCCAACTTCAGAGGTGTTGGAGCGTCATTTATCAATCACACATTGTGAAATCTGCTGGAAACTATTTAAGAATGATAACACGTTCCACCACTCTCATATTTGTTCAGACTATCTATATACCACTTGTAATACTTGCAATTTACAAATTAATTTTCCCAATTATTTGAATGTTTTGGCATTGAAATGAGTAGCTATATAAATAATTTAATCGAGCATGCTCAAAAGTCCCTGAAAACTTTCAAAGTAAAGCCAATATTCCAATCTTCAGGAAAACTATACGGAGTCATTATCAACAACAAGATTAGACTTAAAAATGTAGCAATCTTTCTTTCGGAATGTGATCATGGAGCACTATTGTTTGATTCTATAAATGATGGCTGTCCATTCCCACAAACACGAAAATTTATGGGCAATTACTTTCATGAGCTAACATCTCTCAGCCAGCTTAAATTAGATTTTCCGCCATCGTTATCAATTTCCGAATTAGAACAGATCATCGGTACCGAAGGTTCCCTCCTATTACAAGCCTTTGAGAATCAAGTTATAATAGACTAAAAACTGAACATCACATAAATAAATTAAACGCCTATAGATACTTCTCTAAGATATTTAATTGTGCTTCACCTTACAAACTTTTTAGGAAATTGCTTAAATTTAAAACTACATGCCTTGCAGATAGTTTTGAAAATTACAGACAATCATGCTTCAGTGACAACAAGCTTGATTTATCTTATAGTTGGACTGTGGGGAAGTTATTCGCTTGATTGCACACTTTATAAATTCAGGCAATACAAAATTCAGTACATTAAGGACAAGGAAATGTTAGATTTGACTGACAGAATGATCCGTGGAGGGATCTCGCTTCACACGAGAAAAATTCAGAAATCTAACTCTCATTGGTTCTTAAACTATCAAATCGATTAGGAACCAGTGTAAATTTCATCTAGTCACGTCTCTGGGTGTTATGGTTACATCATGACCAAAGATTCTCCCTCCAACAATTATTTTTGGATGACAGAGAATGAAATCAAAGATTTCGACTTTCTCAATCCATCTGAAGAAAATGGAATGACTGGGTATGTGTTTGAGTGTACATTGAAAATTAAAAAAAAATGATTTGATAGATTAGCCGAATTACCTATCTGGCCTCATAAAAAAACAGTTGTCTTCGGATCAACCGAAGAGGAAGCTGAAAAGCTTTTACCTCGCGTCACACTACCACAGAAAGGTACCTGAGCCTCCTGCCTATATCCAACGCCCTATTTTGGCTCACCAGGATCCTACATGTACGGATCAAAATCCAACCAGAGGAGCGCTGTTGCATTGGTACAATTTGTAATATACTCATACAATGGTCACGTGGCATTCTGATGATCCTCATTTGCTACTCATGCTGTGCCCATATACTATTCATGCGATCGTCATTGGCTACTCCTACCATGTTCATATGCTACTTCCACACTGACCATAAGCTAACCCAGCCATGCCTATAACCTTCATCTCCAGTGCCCATATGTTTGTAAATCAGGTACACATGTTTCTCAAAAAGTGCCCATATGCTACTCCTACAATGCCCATATGCTACATGTACGGTTCCCATGTTTCTCAAAAGGTGCCCATATGCTATATTTACAATGCCCATATGCTACATTTACAGTGCCCATATGCTTCTCAACAGGTACCCATGTTTCTCAAAAAGTGCCCATATGCTACTCCTACAATGCCCATATGCTACATGTACGGTTCCCATGTTTCTCAAAAGGTGCCCATATGCTATATTTACAATGCCCATATGCTACATTTACAGTGCCCATATGCTTCTCAACAGGTACCCATGTTTCTCAAAAAGTGCCCATATGCTACTCCTACAATGCCCATATGCTACATGTACGGTTCCAATGTTTCTCAAAAGGTGCCCATATGCTATATTTACAATGCCCATATGCTACATTTACAGTGCCCATATGCTTCTCGACAGGTACGCATGTTTCTCAAAAAGTGCCCATATGCTACTCCTACAATGCCCATATGCTACATGTACGGTGCCCATGTTTCTCAACAGGTACCCATGTTTCTCAAAACGAGCCCTTATGCTACTCTTACAATGCCAATATGCTACATTTACAGTGCCCATATGTTTCTCAACAGGTACCTATGTTTCTCAAAAAGTGCCCACATGCTACTCCTACAATGCCCATATACTACATGTACGGTGCCCATGTTTTTCGAAAGGTGCCCATATGCTACTCTTACAATGCCCATATGCTACATTTACATTGCCCATATGTTTTTCAACAGGTATCCGTGTTTCTCGAAAAGTGCCCATATACTACTCCTACAATGCCCATATGCCACATTTACGGTGCCCATCTGCTTCTCAACAGGTACCCATGTTTCTCAAAACGTGCCCATATGCTACTCCTACAATGCCCATATGCTACATGGACGGTTCCAATGTTTCTCAAAAGGTGCCCATATGCTACTCTTACAATGCCCATATGCTACATTTACAGTTCCCATATGCTTCTCAACAGGTAACCATGTTTCTAAAAAAGTGCCCTTATGCTATTCCTACAAAGCCCATATGCTACATTTACGGTGCCCATATGGCTCTCAACAGGTACCTGTGCTTCTCAAAAGGTTCTCATATGCTAATTTTAGGCTGCCCATAAGCTACACCTACAGTGCCCATATGCTACATTTACGGTGCCCATATGTTTTTCAACAAGTACATGTTTCTAAAAAGTGCACATTTGCTACATCTACGTTGCCCAAAAGCAATCTACACATTTCTCTACTTGCCAAGCTTCCCCAGCCCTCTTCCAACCTTCCCCAATCTGTCCAGATATTCCCCTCCACTTTTGCTTAGTTTCATCCACTTCCCTCCACCTTATCCAATCACTCCATACATTCCCCCCACTTATGACCAATATGGTCTTATAACGAATTATTTTCAATACTGCGCTTTCTTTAGACAACGGGCGGGGAAAACAAAGTATAACAACGGGCGTTAGAGAAGCATTCTACGAAACACTGTACATATACTACATCTACGCTGCCATACGCTGCTCCTACAATGCCCATATCCAATATTGACGATACCCAAATCGCTATATGATACAATATACAAATTATGAATTGTATACACATAGTTTGGGAAAATATCGCGGCAACATTGCTTTCGGTTGGATAAATATCCGTACAGGCAGGCCTTTGTTTCCAGAAATTTCGAAACATTACAGCTTATGGGTTTTAGACTTTGAGGACGAATAGGACTTCCAGAGTGACAACTATCGACTCAAATTCTGACATTTTCGACAGAAAATGCGATTGTTAACATAATGGTCAAATATAGCAGAGTTAGCAAGCATGGATGTTTTTCCACACGCGTAGGAAAATCGGTTGGATTTTTATCCGTACAGGCAGGAGGACACGGGTTACAGGATAGACAGCTGCTTACATTATTCGACAAGGAAAATGAAATTTTCTACTTTTGAACAATAACTTATCTATTGCGACATGGTTATAAACTCAAAAATGTGAAACGTAGATTTAAATTTTCTCTGGAGCCATTATTTAAGGATTATGTCACCGAAAACTTGAATCGCAAATCAACAACCAAAAGTGCAATGAAAAGGAAAGCAACCAAACTATCTGTAAACGTGTTGAGTGGAAAGTGTTTGGTTGATCCTCTCCGATACGATAATTACAAATTTCTATTTTCAAGTGCCAGAGCGAAAACACTGCTTTTGAGGTCAAATTTTTTAGATTTAGAGATTTTAAGTGAAAATACAAGTCTATTTCGGCTTAGATAATGTCAAGGTGAAGACAGGAATATTCGGATTGTTGAGGCCGTCATTCTCGAGCTTTCTAAGCTCCACTTACATTCCTTGTATGATGAGATGAAAATAATTTTTGGAGGTAGACTTTTGCCAATGTTGGTTAACACCGACAGTATCATCGCGAGAATCAGTGATCCAACTCACAGCTACATCCAGGATCTGAAGTCACTTGCTAAATTTTTCGACTTTTCTAAGATTCCCAAAGATCATGAGCTGTATAGCATATAAAATCAAAATGTTCCAGGGAAGCTCCGTCTAACTCATGAATTTGTCGATGAATTTATNGGTTCCCTCCTATTACAAGCCTTTGAGAATCAAGTTATAATAGACTAAAAACTGAACATCACATAAATAAATTAATCGCCTATAGATACTTCTCTAAGATATTTAATTGTGCTTCACCTGCAATTCGGGCAAACCAATACATGATCCGTGTTCATTTAAATTCCGGAGAACTCGAATTAAAAAAAAATTGTGCTTGACTTCCCAAAAAGGTGACAGAGCGAACATGTCTTATCAACACTATAAGGAGGCAGCCCTATGCTCAGGAAAATTTAATGTCACGTGCTTTTCCGTGAAAATTGACAATGGGGTTGTTTATATTGAGAAAAGAGAAAAGCTAGCAATCGGAAAAGAAGACTACAGTAGAATTTGGATTTCTCCGATCCAAAGTTTCCCTCTGGGATATCCAATTGAAAATATCCACCAAAGGCTTTCGAATTCATAACGTTAATTACTCTACGCTTTTGTCTCACTATCATGAAGAAATAACATCAAGAAATGTCCTGGTTCCCAGCAAAACATGAGTAATCCACCAGCTTAGAACCTGGTCATGCGTTGATTTGTGACCATTTATGACTCAGTGGACATACATCATTAAAAAATCTATTCTCTCAACTTGTTTTTGTTATTACATTTCTAACTTTTATTCCCGTATCTTTCATTTCGTCGTTCTTGAAAAGAAGAGATCTTTATTTTACTGAATACTGTATCGTTCGAGTACTAAATTTATTTACCTGTTTCCTGTTGAGGACTCTGGTTACTGTGAGAAATGCAAATCCGTAAGTAATTCTATCAACTAATGATATGCACTTTTATGCAGAATTTAGCAAAAATAATCATATAGGGTGCCAAGTCGACGACGTATAGCGTACATGTGTTTCATGTGGGTGTACTTAGATAAAAATAGTCAACAGAAGCACGTTATGTGTTCCACCAGGTACGAAATTTCCCGGAGAATATGATGACATTGTTTTTCTTCCTGATTTTGAGGACTGTGACAGGCCAGATCCTCCTAGAAATGCGATGATTGGAAATGATTCAATCTCTATTGGTGATATCATGACAATTCTATTTGGTAAGATATCGAATATCACTGTAAATTTTACAGAAAAAAAAATCAGATCAGGCATGATTCCTAAAATATCTTTTGTTAACAGGGAGTGTAGTTTTGGTGATTCTGCTTGTGTTGGCTACCCGAATAGTCTTTAGGATCAAGAAAGGGAGGCTAGAAAATGCGTCATCGGAAGATCGAATAATCCTGGCGAGTTTTATTTAATTAGCTTAGTACTTTCACTTGAAAGAATAAGTACAACTACAAATGTAGTAGTGCAAAATGGAAGTTTTCATACTCTTTTCAATCTCCAATTTTTTTGTAATAATAGTGGCTTCCTGTGAGCTAGACTTTAAATGTGAATTGTGTTACGAAAACTCTATTATTAAAACTAAAAGCAATTTGGTTTGTTTGTCTAAAATTTTGCCTCGGATGAAACCAAAATTTATTTACACAAAAAAAGATTGTCCTTTTAGGAACCAATCAGACTCAGATTTTGGCAATGGTGACTATAATCTTACCTGAATACAAGAATCGATGGCCACTACTCCTTCAGTTCCGGATTTCGGCAGCCTTACTAGGCTGCCTGTGGTCAAGCAAGCTACCATGACAACTGCTAAATTTGATGTGGCAACCCATGCTACAGTGATGAGTAGCGGAAAATACGAAATAACAGAAATCAAAGTGTTTACAGAATGGAACATTACAAATGTTGATGGGAAGTAAACTTTTATTATTCCATACTACCACTTAGTGATACATTATGAATTACAACTTAGTATCGTCTAAGCTTTGCATTTCTAAACGGGAAGAAAACATTTTTGAGATGGCGAAATGCTCCACAACGTAAGCATAAATTAATAACTATTTTTACAATATAATTATTTTACGGCTTCTTACTTTAAAAATGACAAAAAACGAATTTTATTGTCGTTTTTAGTAAAAAGAGAAACATAACTGTCAATTTTTAAAATTTATTGTTTCAGGCACAATCAGACGCTACATCAGAAATTTGTGCTGGAACTCTATTATTTCCTAACGTTATTTGAAGGCGGAGAATATTCTGAGAATTGGCAGAAAATTATTTCAAGCCGAAATGAAAAAGAATCCTATGGAAAACTTTAAAAACGATTGTGCTCTTCTCCTAATCAAGGATAATTTTTAAAAGTGACATAAAATTCACTACATTAATTACTAGCTATAAATGAGTGGATTCATTCCTTACTTTATTTCATTAATATAAGTTTGGATGACCTTTTCATCTGGGATAACTGTGATGATTTCATCCAAGCAATTGACAAACTGTTGGACCTAAATTTTGACCAAGCGGATCTAGAATAAAATATATAAATGAATATTATACACGAATTGGGTTGATTAATCAATATAATAAAAGTTTACCTTTGGTCCTGTATAGTGCTTCTTTTCTCCTTTATCGGATTCGTAAACTTTTTGCTCTTTGGCGATATTGAAAATAAAGCTGTAAACGTTCCCCAAATTCCAGATAATCCTACGTCGAAAGCTCCCGGATTCAGTGTAGAAACAAGTGTCGTCAGCCCAAAAGTCTTGTCCACTTGGCTTTTCAGGAGTATAGTTTTTCAAATCCTCAGGTTTGAACAGGGATTTTAGCTCGTTGACGCTCTGGTCAATCTGTTGTATCATGTCAATTAGGTGGCTCCGAATTTTTCCAACGTCAGTCCAAAAGATCTTTAGGATGGATGGATTTGAGTGAGCAAAATTGTCTCTTTTAATGTAAAGTTTTGCGACCTAGTGTTCGAAATAAAATATATTTCTCATGTTTTAAATTTTGGTTAGCAAAAAGTTTATCAATTGCTTAAATCTTACTTTGTTTATATGTTCCAGACCGAAACGCATCTTGATTTGGGTAATTTTTCCAAATTTTTTTACATATCTTGTGTTCTTCAAGGACGATTCGACTGTGTTATCGGTGAGGTCTTCGATAAAATCATTTTTGATGTATAAGAATTGATTCAGCGTAGCACCCTCTTCTTGATGCTGGCTTGTAAAAGCTGCTGTCGCTTTAGTTTTGCCTTCCAGCAACATCAGGATTCTTTTCTCGGATGAATCATCC
The DNA here is from genome assembly GCA_002738285.1 of Holacanthella duospinosa. Taxonomy (NCBI): domain Eukaryota; kingdom Metazoa; phylum Arthropoda; class Collembola; order Poduromorpha; family Neanuridae; genus Holacanthella; species Holacanthella duospinosa. The sequence continues at coordinate 533,586 of NIPM01000158.1, read as the reverse complement.
TCTGAGTCACTCCCACTCAACTCGACTTGTGAATCTGAAAACAAGAACTTGTATGAAATTAAAATTAATTGATCCACACGATCCAATTTGCTCATTAGTTTTATATTTTACCAGAAGTTGTGGTAGGAGACGACATCCTAGGAAGCTTCCAAGCAAGTTGGGTTGTGTCATCTATCTCTGGTTCGGATCGTCTTACGCGAAATCCCTCAATCTTTTGTGGACGAAGTCCTGTATAACATTAACAATAAATGCAATTCTTACAAAAAAAAATACTAACAAACTTTATGTAACAAAAGCTTACTTTTGAATTCCTCAAATCCTTTCGCGTCCATTATCAGAGAAACTAAGAAAATGAGAAACTAGAGGAAGTCAAGTAAAAGAACGTTCGTAAGGAAAATGACTGAAGGAGTCCGCTGCCGCCTTCGACGGTTTTATTCACTGGGGGGGACGAGGGAAGCACGATGACTCAACAAAATTGATTATATTTTTTTTGGAGTTTCTTGATTAAAATCGTACCCAATTACTAACTTAGGAAGGGAAGGAAATTTAATCAAAAAAAGCAATCGTGAAGATAGGGAATCTAAATTAATTAATCGGGAGCACATTCTTTATGGGTAATCTCAGTAAGGATAAATAGATAACACAAAAAGAGAAGTATCCTTATAGACTTCTTGATTTACTGAAGTTAAAGAATACAATACAAGGGAAATGTGTCTAAGTGGAAGAGAAAGTAACATAATCTACAACGGAGGATTTGACACTGGATTTATAGCATTTCAAAAATTCTAGAGTCTCCGAGAAGATATAAATAGAGAGACGCAGTGCTTGCGACTAAACTTTTCAATTAAAAGTTGAAATGAAGCGAACGGCAAGAAAAGGAGCAGCGAAAGCAAAGGTGCCAAAAGTTCAAACTTCTGAGAGCTTCGTTAACGACGGAAAGTCTTCCTTTACAAGAAATATCAACGTAGTGGAACCAGATTCACTAAATTCAAACTAGAGAAAGTCCTACAAATGTCTAAACATGTTGATAATCCAACTAACCAACTGAAACTTATTATATACGGTAAGCTGACTAATTTTCTTTAGAATTTTTAATCTTTGCATGGAAAGTTTTTTTATAGGATCTGGTGGTAATCGGAAAAGTTACACATTGAATGCGATTCGTACAATGTTAGAAAGAAAACAAAAAATTTCGTGTGATGGGGTTCACTGGAGTAGCCAGTTTCTTGATTAATGGCAGTACCATACACAAAACAATGGCACTATCGTACTTTTACCGAAACTCTTCCCCAAAAGATAACTTAAAGGTTGCGCAAAAATCGCTGGGTTCTTATGACTATTTCATCATCGATGAACTTAGGTGAATATGCATTTCATCGATCCAAAGATTGGTCATTTATAACTGAAACTGGTTTATTTATTTAGTATGATCGGCTTGTACATGCTTGGTTATTTAAATGAACGGCTCAAAACTGTATTTCAAAACGATGACAATTTTGGAGGGAAGCATTGCATTTTAACCGGTGATTTTGGACAAGCGCAACCTGTTGCAGATATTCCATTATTTCGAAATCCTGAGGGTCTCAGCGGATTTGAGCTCATAGGAGCCAAGTTCTATCAAACATTCGATAAATGCGTTTTTCTAGACGAACCAGTGAGGAAGATAGGAAAGGCTGAGAACCCTTTTTGGAAGCTCCTTTCTCGGTTCAGAGAAGGACGCGTTACAAAAGAGGATTAGGAAATGCTAAATTCAAAACAATTGAGAAAGCTGAACATGGAAGAGAAAATTCTTTTTCTCAATGACGCCAACTACTTGTTTGGTAAAAATGCAGCGGCAGAAGAATATGACATGTAACCAAACTGCTATAAATTAATTTTTTGTCATTACTAAATACAATTTCAATATTTAGGTTGAGACTCAAGCATCTTGGCACCCCGGTTCTTAAAATCAGAATAAACTAACAAGTGGAGCTCCTGCAGATACCGAAAAATCGCTTTCTCTGGCAGTGAAAAAGATAGTGATCTTATTAAAAATATTTTCGTTGAAGCGGCGCTTTACAACGGAGCCCTTGGTAAGTAGTTATGCATAGTTCTAATTAATGTGCAGTTTTAAAGAATTTATATACAGTTTTATTCCACAATAGAGACAGTGACTGAAATTGGTCCATTAGGGGAGAATGGAAGACCTTCGGTTGTGTTCATAAAATTTGATAATTCAAGTAAGTTCAACCCAAACAACTTTTATTCACTTTATTATATGCATGTTTTGATTAGGGATGCACTTTTATCCATTTTCTCCCGATTGGACTCGTTCCGACCTTTCCCACACAATCCAGCTCAATTTTTTCCATTTTCCCCATTCGGACTCGTTTCAACCATTACCTCCCCGTCCTGCTCNCCCCACTTGGACTTGTTCCGACTTTTCCCACACAATCCATCTCAATTATCTCTATTTTTTGCCATTCGGACTCGTTTTGACCTTTACATCACCGTCCCGCTCAATTTTATCCATTTTCCCAAATTCGGACTCGTTCCAACCCTTTCCACACAATCCAGCTCATAAAACTGTTGAAACTAAGCTTGACTTATAAATTCGTAACCCCGGACCATCTCCCAACTCTCCAGGACAAATCCCGGACCATCTCGCCACCTTCCAGGACAAACGACAAAACCCAGACGCTTTCCTAACTCTCCAGGACAAACCCCGGACAATTTACCACTCTCCAGGAAAAACCCCGGACAATCTCCTCACTCTCCAGGACAAATCCCGGACCATTTCCCACTCTCCAAGACAAACCCCGGACGCTCTCTTCACTCTTCAGGACAAACCCCGGACCATTTCCCCACTCTCCAGGAAAAACCCGGACGCTCTCCTCACTTTTAAGAACAAACCACAGACCATTTCCCCACTCTCCAGGACAAACCCCGGACCATCTCCTCACCTTCCAGGACAAACCCCGGACCATTTACCCACTCCAGGACAAACCCCCGATGCTCTCCTCATTCTCCAGGACAAACCCCGGACCATCTCACAAGTCTCCAGGACAAATCCCGGACCATTTCGCCACCTTCCAGGACATACCCCGGACCATCTCCTCCAAAGCACTACAGGAGTCATCAGAAATTAACCAGTGTCTTCTTGCCACAGTCGTATAGATTTGACAAATATGAATGAGCAGCGTGAGACTAGTGCGTGAGCGGTGCAGAGGTGAAACATTGAAACCACGCTGCATATTGTCATCTATTGCATTGTATGTATTTACAAATGACCACATGCATGTGGTTATTGTATTCTCAGATTTTTTTAAATAAAAATTTGCTTACCTTGCATTCGTCAAATTACTCAAATGTAAGTTTTCTTCGACTTTTTCCGTTCACAAAAGCTTCTTCAACGAGTCAGAAAGTCTACAAAATTATAATTTTCGGAAAATATTTGTTCACTTAATTATGCAAATTTTGTCCATCCGGCTTCTTCCAAAACGAACTGATTTCAAAATTTAGAGATGTAGTTGTCTCGTCCAGTATTACAAATGAAATGTTGGGACGAAAATAAAAAGTCTAAACAACTGCTTCTCAAAAGCCAAAGCTATTGATTTGAAACATTGTTAAAATTAAGACCCTCACCCTCCAAACTCGAAAAAGATTTAATTTCGGAAATGGGGTATTCTTGGTTTTTTTTCAGGTCCTTTTAATCTCGATGATAAAAGAGTCAACGAGGGGAGAAAGGTTACCTACATATTCAAAATACTTTTACCCTATATTTGGCTCATACTAAATAAATAAAATAAATAATAAAGAAGATAAAATAGATAACATATAAATAAATAAACATAAATAAGATATCTGTTAGTCTTAGACCAGCTAAATAAAATTGTTGCAGTTTTATCTCTCACCCCCTCCACCGCCAACTCTCACGCCATCTTCACCCATTTCCACTACCACCAACAACAACACCAACCAGAGGCATATAGTCATCTTTGTCATTCAAAATGGCGGAAGGGGATTTACTCTCCTTTTATCTCTAACTAGTACTTAAGTCAATTTACCAACTTCACCCTGCACAATGCCAGGAAGTTGTTTTCGCTGTCAGTTCACATCTAAATTATAAGCTTCAGTGGATACTGCACAAAACTTGAACTGTGGGGGAAATTTTGTATAGGCTATAATTATTCAACAGCCTATTGTTGCGCAAGTACAGTTATATGTAACATTTCTTTCCAAGGATGATATTTGTTTTAAATAAGAGATGTCAAATAAGCTAAAAGAATTTGAACGTATGAAATATTTTCAACATTACCTAAAGATTGTTTACCGCATAGCGATCTAACAATAGGGAATTGTTTCCTAAATTGCACACTTCGCTAGCCTAATCTGCTTCGGTTGAACATGTTTTCATAAGAGGGTGTTATTTTAAAATATGGATCAAAATCATCTATATGAATAATATGACATTTTCAATAAATTTATAGTTTATAAAGCTAATTTTTGATTTTATGAAGTCTCTCCAATGCAAACAAGCATCATTAAGTGAGTAAAAATTAATGAACTATTTGGTAAGAATGAAATATATACTACTAAAATAAACAAAATCCATAAGAATGAGACAAACTTGTCCTATAATATTAAATTATTTGTATCAAAATGTTGATTCGATTGGAAAAAAAATCATTTACAAAATTGCTGAATTAAAACAAAAAAAAAAGTAAAAAAATTTTTTTTTAATCCCTAATCACGAAATTAATCCGGAATAATTAATCCATAATCCTCAATCCCTCAAATAATTGTGGAAAATTAATCCAGGCTTAATCCGAATCTGGAGAACAGGTTAATTCTCAATCCCTAATTCTAATCCGTTTATTCAAAAAATGTTATCCCTAATTTTTAATCCCAACAGAAATTTCATTAATCACCCAAATCTGTTCATCAATTGACTAATTCAAAGAATTAATATCCTGTTGCATTACTTGCCTTTACAAATCTAAAGAATTACAGTCACTTTAATCTAAAATCACATTAAAATAAATTAACTACTGACCCTTCCACTACTTCGTCAGCCATAATCGAGCAGATAACCATGAAAGTTTTTTTCGTTGTTTGGAGGTAACCCCTATAATAACAGTTTCAATTCATTCAATGAGAAATTGGTTATGTCCGCCAAATTCATCCGCCTGATCTCAGCTTTTTCATTATACGTCAAAGTTAATTAATAACTTTTATAAACTTTTGGCAATGAGAGTATTTAGTTTTTATCATTTACAGTTTAAACACGCAACCTCTCCACATAGTAAATTTTTGGTTGATTAGTTTGCTCTGTGGAGATATAAATGTTTATAGTGTGCGAGGCTGTTAATTGTATGACTTGCGTTGCGCAAAAATGCACATATGCATTTTCAAGCGAAAATAGTGAAATGGACGATTGTTTGATGGAACAGCAGCAGAATTGTACAAATGGATGTGATGAGCAGAGGGCGGATACTTACTTATCTACTTCTTTTTGGGTATTGCACCTGCACCTATGTAACTTCGTATCTTTCCGATTCATGTAATTTGAAGATAAATAGAATGCCCTTATAAAAAAGTATTTTAAGTATTTTTGGTTTTTAGGCATTAGGAAGTACTTTCGAAAGTAATTTTGAATATTAAGTAATTAAAAAGTACTTTGTCAAGTAATTTGGTGTATTAATCGTTTTTCGAGAATAATTTCCCTCATATTCGCTCTAAATTTGTCGATGAGTCAAAATGATAAACTGCAGAAAGTAAAAGTTCACAGTTTTGTTCAAAGAAGTATATTTAAAACTAAATTATGCGTCCATTACATTTTCGGCAAGGCGAATTCCGAGGGACCGAAATAAATTGGACTAAAATGTGCAGTTGGGACCCAAAAATTTAAGCCGAACCTTCATTTGCAACAAACGCTTTTTCGCGGTCCCAGTTATAATAAAGACATGATTTTACGTCGGTTAACACGAGCGCCAAATAATGGTATACTTTCTGGAGAAATCAACCTTTTTTTTTTCAGAAAAAATTTAATGAAAATTTCCTTTAAATTATATAAAAATCATCTGACTTATGTATTGGAGTTGTGATAGTGTTTAAATTAAACATTCCTTAAACAATAAATCAAACAGTTCGATTTTTATGATCCAAATTAGTATACAACCGAATATTTAGGCTTCAATTAAGTGAATTAATTAAAAAAATTGTAAATACTTACCAAAAATAACAAAGTATTGTTAATTATTTAATACTTTTTTATCTGTATTTCGTCGCTTTTTGGCAAGTATTTAAGTAAGTAAAATGCTGTTTTTTAGAAAGTATATATCCGCCCTCTGATGATGAGGAACCAACAACAGTAATAACTGATGGAACAACGTATGTTTCTACACCTCAAAACTCGTGTGTATGGCCAGTCGTCTTTGCATCTATAGGGGCTTTCTTCGGAAGTAAGTATCTAATCGTTTTAGGCAGAGATAGTATTAATAATACCGTAAAGATAGTTAAAGATAACGGATTCATTGATAAGTATCATAAATATAGGATATTTACCATCCCTGGTTTAAAAAAATATTAATTTAAAAAATTCAAAATTGTTTTCAGGTTTCATAGTGCCATACTTTTGGACAAAGTATGGCCGACGTCGTAAAAACCTCCGTCGCCGTTTGGTGAGACGAATGGATCCCGCTGCTTTGCCACCGGCAACCACATAATCCGAAATAAGTTAACGCATGCGTGATTATAATGAGAAAGGCTCTTAAAGTTTGCCATATATTTAAAAACTGAATGAATGAAAAAAATATTCTAATGTAAAATAGTCCGCGGTAGCATTTGGTTATTTGTTTAAATTGAACGTTACTATAGGAATTACCTCCAAACAACGAAAAAAACTTTCATGGTTATAAGCTCGATTATGGCTGACGAAGTATGAAGGGGACAGTAGTATATATTGATTTTTTACTTACAATTTCTGAAGAAATACTGTTGAAATGATGGGCACGGATATCTAAAGGTAACTTCTGAGTCGGTAAATACCATTTTCATTACTATTTGTACTGTCATCTTTGGAAAAAATAATATGAAACCTCAATTGTATTTTGAAGAAGGCCGTGCAAGAAGTACCACTTTCAGATTTATTGATTTTAAATTTCAAAATTTTATGGTGTCCATAACGAGACAGTAAAATCTGTTTATTACTCTTGTTTATCGAATTCAGCAAATTCAAAAATTATTTAATAATGTTTATTTTTGCTTATCTAAACTTAGTTGAAACGATATTAATTTTTTTCCCTTCCACACTTGTTTTGCAACTGTTCCTTCCTTCTTTTCATCTTTAGCTTGCTTTCTAAACTGCTGCATAATTCCATTTTTTTTACCGTACTAAAATCTTCTCACTGATGCTTAGACCTTGAGTTAGAGTATTCGGACATTTCAAAATCATTCCTCCAAAAATTCAAGCTAAGTTAGTGTTTCGCATGGCACTGGCTCATGAGCTGGCTCAATGGCACTGGCTCGAGCTGGCTAACAAAAATTTTTGAGCCAGAGCCAGAGCATAGCTCTGGCTCTTACAATAATTTTGAGCAAGAGCAATGGTTTATGAGCCACCTTAACCACATAGCTGAGCCATGGCTCAATGGCTCATTAGCTTTTGCAGAAGTCAGTAAAGAAGTCGTGTTTTCTTTCACAACATCAGTCAAGTTGGGTACACTTTAAGTAACAGCTCTGTTACTTGATATGGGGGTAGGGGAGGGGCTGACCTCCTGCATTTAGAAGCTAAGTTTCTAAATCTAGCAGCTGCTTCTAGATCTAGCAGCACCAAATTTATATTCAAAAGCTCGAACATATCCGCTCTTGATCAATTTGCCAATTATTTTTAATCGAAGAAAATTAAATTAAGCAACTTTTCACCGCGCTGAAAAAAATTATGTGGCAGGTTTGAGTTATTCAATAAAATGTGTCTGTAAATTATACCATTAATTACTTTTTACTAATTTTTATTGAATTCGATGCCTGATCATGTAATCTTGAACTACTAAGGTAAAAATCCATCGAGAATACTTAAAACTTGAATTTAGAAAAATTATTGAATTTAGAAGAGCTGCTAAATCTAGGGGCTCAGCCAATATATCTATGAGTTCAAGGTCGTAGATCTCGCAGCAGCTCCTAGATGTAGCAGCTACACTACTTGTAGCGACAGAGCTCCTACGTAAAGTGTCATCTATTTCTAGTAACAGAGCTGCTACTTCTAGTGTATCCAACTTGATTGAGAGAGGTGCATTACATTGGTGGAAGGCAATCATTAGTGATAATTTAATCCAGCCTAACTTTGAAGTATAGCAACTTTTACTCACAGGAACATCAACCATTTTATTTTAGGTTGTCAAAAATGGCGCGAGATTTTGTTGCCGTGTCTGGGACAGTCATACCAGTAGAAAGATTTTCTCTCTTGAGGGTCAGACTTACTTTGTAATCCGAAACGAAATCGAATTGAAAGTGATACAATAAAAAAATGCATGTGCATCAAGTGTTGGCTTAAATAAAGAAAACAAGGAGACTTAAGAGAAGTGGTGGTCGGTGGGATCAAGAATCGTAAGATGGAAAATTACTACGACAAATAATTGATTGATCATATAAATCTGAATGAAATAAATATATTTGTGGAAAATTTGTTTTCTAAATTTTAATTTGTGTTGAGCCAACAGCCATGGCTCTAGCTCATGAGCTAGCTCAACAAATGTTGGGAGCCAGAGCCATGGTTTATGACCTGGCTCACTGTCAGCCAGAGCCATGAGCCATGGCTCATTGAGCCATTGGCTCTGGCTCACACCTAAACGTGAACCATGCTGAACACTTAAACTAAATCAAGTTCCCGACCCTTCCTGTATTCCGGACGGGACGGGTGAACATTTGAAAATTGAAAAGGCCAGACAGATGGAGATTTGAAAATTCAAAGGACGGGACGGTACGGGTAGACTGTAAAATTCAAAAAACGTGACGGGACTGGTGAAAATTCGAAAATTCAACTTTGTCGATCTAAAAAAAATTGTAAAACGTGACGGGTCGACTTTGAACAACTAAAAAGACGGGACGTGACTGGTCAACTTTGAAAAAGTCAAAAGGCAGTACGAGACGGATTGGGTCGACTTTGAAAAAATAAAGACGGGACGTGACGGGTCGACTTTGAAAAAGTAAACAGACGGGACGTGACGGCTTGACTTTGAAAAAGTCAAAAGATGGGACGGGTCGACTTTCAAATTGTGAAAAGATGGGACGAAACGGGTGAAGATTTAAAAAATTCAAAAGACGGGACGTGATGGGTCGACTTAAAAAATTCAAATAACGGAATGGAACGTCGACGAGACGACTTTGAAATAGTCAAAAGACGGGACGCATCGACTTTGAAAAGTCAAAAGACAGTAAGAGACGGGACGAGACGACTTTGAAAAGTCAAAAGACAGTATGGTATGAAACGGGACGACTTTGAAAAAGTCAAAGGACAGGACGGGACGGGACGACCAGATATTAGGTTGTTAGGTTATAACTTATACTGAGATGAATTTAAAACTTAGTACCTAATTTCGTAGGAACAGTCTTCTTAACTTAGTTTGAAGATTTTTTTGAGTTTTAGTTATCTAAAAACTTAATCTTAGTTTTAGTTCAGTTTAAGGTTCTGGTACAGTGTCTGATTCTGGTTAGCATGTTCGGGTTCAGGGACTAGAAAAGCTTTGTTTTCCCTTAGCTAAAATTCGAGATGCGAAAATAGGCGCAGGTTACAGTTCAGGTTATGTCGTTCTTCAGGTACCTGTCACACAACCTGAGTTCCTTAACATTTTCTCGTGTCCTTAGCCTGTCAACATTGGCGTTTAGCACAGATTGTCAGCTGTATAAACTTTTGAAGAATTTTAAACTTTCGTGCACACAATATAAAGAAACTTTCTGCTAACCGCGAACATTCAATAAAGCACCGTTGCATCTTTTGCCGAACTTTAGTGTATTTAGCTTGCTTCGATCCACCTCAACCATATGCAATATAAACGAATTTGGAATGAATGATCGAATACTATCATTTACTATTATAGTATGAGATCTATTGCTATAGCTAAAAGATTTGACATTGCTGTAATTATCACATCTGCATTACAATTGTACCAAGATCCTCATCTCCTCATCCAGGTCATTTTGATCTAGGACGAAATTTTCACATTCGCCAGGCAGGACAGTTTCATAGAATGTGACTTCTGGGAACAAATTCACAAACTTAAATAAAGTTGAGATGTCAGCAAACTTTTTTTTAGATACTGGAACATAGTTGTTGAAAGCTAGTGGAACTGTTTGGACATGGTTAAATACAACCTGTGGCTTAATTCCAGGCATTAATAGTTGGAATATTTCATCACATTGGCAAACTGTTGTTCTGCAGCATCTCACACTTCCATCTTCCAGAAACATACAACCTCTGATTGAACGAATTCCTTTACTATTCAATTTGGTATCCAAACCATGGAAGTTGTAAATTGGGGCAACTGGATCACCGTCATCCAAAAAGTCATCGGTAAATGGGTTCTCCAGATAGATGAGTGTGAAAGGGTTTTCTCGCTGAGCTCCTTGGATTAATTTTGTCCAATCTGAAAGGCGGAAAACTTGCATTGTCTCTTTTTGAGCTTTTCAATGTGCGCGAAATCACGATCTACTGACATCCTGCTATGACTCGGAATCGGGAATGATAACTCAATTTCTTTGAAACGACCGTGCAGTGAATGAAGGTATCCTAAGATGTATTTGGTTTTGTTCTGACCGAAAGAGTTATCCGAACACAATTTCAACGGTTTCCCAACTATGGTTGAATTTGAAGGTGTCTAGTTAAATTGGCAACATTAATCGATTAATTCCCCACAGCTGGCTTTAAGTTAAGTGGATAAATGCGTCTATGTAGTTTGCGGATTCATAAAGCAGTGCTTTGAAGTCAAAAACTCACTGCACGAATGACCTGGACATCAATTGACGTTCAAGCAGAGACTGGCAGTAGACATATGCAGAGATAGTACCAGAACTAAGTTACACTTGGGTTTATTATATGCTAGGACCTTATGGTACCTACTTTTGGCTCTCTGTATTGGTCTTAAAATACTGGCACAAGTTTTGGAAATTATCTAGGTAACATGCCCAACATGTCAAGGTCACCAGGAAAGATTATGCAATACGCAGGATTAACACACACCTGAGAAGCGGGCGGCAGACGAAAGCGGTGACATATGGATGATCAGATAGCGCCAGAATGGGCATTAGACATTATTAGTGGACAACGGCGTAACGATGACGCAATAGAGAAAGCAAAAGAGAAAACTGAAGAAGGGCTCAAACTACGGATGGAAATAATACTAAAAAATATAACTAAAACTCTAACCGGCATAGAAAATAAATTGGAGCGAATAGAAAAAAGAATCCGAAAAATAGGACAAGTAGCTAATCAAAACATCACTGGCTTAATGGATGCATAATGAATTGGCTTTCCATCCAGACCATGTCCCTGGAAAAAAAAACCCCGTTAAAAGTTTAATTCAATTTTCTTTATTTCCTTTCATACTGTTTCTTTCTTTTTATCGTGAGGACACGAGCTACCCAAAAAGAGGAGATTTGTAGAAATGCCATGGAAACGATTTTTTGTTTACGGGTTGCAATTGGTCCGTAAGGATAAGGAAGGAAGAAGATGAAGAAGAAAGAGGTCATTGCCTTCTCAGATCTTTAATGCTTATACCAAACTTCGGAATTGGAGATTCCAATTCCAATTTTCGGAATCGGCATTGAAAATTGGAATTGGACGGTGCTACCATACTTCAGAATTTGAAACGGCGAATTCTGACATGTAAAAGCCAAAGTTCTCGCCGATTTTCGCATTTCCCTACCATACTTTGGAATTGGAGAATCAGAATCCAATTTTCCAATTCTCAAAGTAGAAAGTATCATTTTCCCAAGTGCACAAAATACTTACGCGGGATGTCAAAAATTTAAAATAAAATTTGACCTTTTTTCCTTGCTTTTTCTCAAGTTTTTTATTAGGAGTAAAGAATGAATCAAAAAAAAGAAATGGGCAAACAGAAATTGATACGGGAAAGCAGGATACTAGGAAAGACATGTTGAAGTGCTTTGGCTTCTCCATCCAGCAACAATGCGTCCTTCTAATGTGTCTATTGTGGACGGGGACAGATTATTTATAATCTGGAAATTTAAAATGATGAAGTGGGATCCAGAAACAATCTTTGTTTAGGTAGAATCGGGCCAAAGTGTGCTTCCTTTGGCACTGTTCTACAATATGTTGTTACTTACGTAGAGACGAGTCAAACCCATGTCCACCGCAGCAATTTGACACTTCACTAATAATTAGTGAAGTGTCAATGGTTGAAATTAAATACTTTCGGCAGTAGACAAATCAACAAAAAAAATAAAAACTTAATTTGAAATAATTTAATTTTTTATTTGTTCAAATTTATTTATTAATTCTCGGTTAATGTAACCTTTTGGTTTGATGGGGCAAGTTGAAGCAGAATTCAGCATTGGAATTGGCTTTTTTTCAAATTTTTGAAAAAAATCCAATTCCGAAAGTAGGTGGGAAAAGTAGGAAAACCCAATCTCGAAAGGGTCAACTCCAAAGTATGGTAGTCAAATTCTGAAACTTCGGCATTTGGCATTAGGATGACTGATCCAACTAATTGTGTGAAGAAGACAGTCTTTACATTTATCTATATAGCGGATGGTACGAATGAGATGGATGAAGAAATTGAATCCGGAGATGATGATGATTCAGATGCAAGCGCATATTAATATTCAACAGAAATTGACAGCTATCCAGAGTAGTTTATTTAACTTTATATTTCAGTTTAAATATATGCATTTATATAATTAATATTTACTCATCAAAAATAATATATTTTATTTGTATCAATTCAAAAACCGCAACAAAAATTATTTAAAAAATTATTATTAATAAATCCCGAAAACCCCGAAAAGTAAACGGGAAAATCGGATAATTACCCTAACCCGTTGTCGGGGCAATTTACCCAATAATTGCAATCCCTGCGGCCGACCCTCCGGTGGAATGCTAGTTGGCTGGAAGTTGGGGATGGACGCAGGAGTGATTTCAATTTGTCCACATCTTGTCATATTATTCGAACCTTCACGCTATCTTTATCTTTGCTTCGCTTACATAACACCAAATAAACACCACCACGAGTTTCTGTCAGAAACACTTTCAGTAATCGAAAACATCGCCGACACTGGGGAAGTGATTCTTTTTGGCGACTTCAACGCCACAATTGGCACATTTAGCCCAAGCAATACAAAGAGGGAGTCAAAGGACCACACAGTGAACACAAGAAGTAAATCACTCATAAATATATTACCACAATTAGGTCTAAAAAATTGCTAATGGCGAGACTTTTGACGATGAAGAGGGTCACTACACTTTTCACAACCATAAAGGATCAAGTACAATAGATTTCCTACTCAACTCCTTTTCATTGTCAATTCACAGTTTCAAAATTCTTAACCTCACACATTCATCGCATTTTCCAATCCTAGCTAATCTTGATATAAGCCTATACAAAAACCACAAACAGAACAATAATAATATCTGTAAGATAGTTGTACCGACCGATCCAAAACTAAAGCATTATTTTAGTACGTCATTGGACAGAAAATTGGAGACCTGCACCGCTGAAGAAGGCGAAAATTTCCCCAGCAAACACCTCAAAGATTCAATATATGGAGTATGTAAAGAACACAAAGCTATACGCATACAAAAAAGATCCCATCGCCCTAAGTGCTTTGAAGAAATGCAAAACATTGAGGCGCTTAAAGAGAACTGCTGTTAGAGAATGGCGCAACGCCAAACCTATTAATAATTCCAACGTTTTATTTCTCCTATCAGAAGCAAAAAAAAATTACACAGAAGTATGTGCCAGCAAAAAAGAAAAGTATGGTTTAACCATTGAAGACACGTTTATCAAGGCCAAAACTAACTCCGACTTTTGGAAGGTATTTAAGAGTCTCCGAGTCCCTTTCCAAGCTACTTCAGCCTTAATCGGAAAAACCGAATGGTCCAAACACTTTGAAAATATCTTCGCACCCAATCCAGTCTATACCACACTATTGCCAGAAGTTTCAACGCAAATACTAGACTCTATACTTGATAAAGAATTCACAGTGCTTGAGGTGAGTAAAGCAATTGAGACGCTGAAGCAGAATAAAGCTTCAGGTGAAGACCAAATACCTAATTAAGTATGGAAGCTGCGTACACCAAATCTCCTCACCTTTTTCTGCAATTTATTCCAATTGTGTTATTTTTCTGCAAAAATTTCGAATGAATGGTGTAACACAGTTATCCTGCCTGTTTACAACAAATGTGATAAAACACAACAACAGAACGACAGACCAATTGCGCTACTAAATACCATATTGAAACTGTTTACAAAAATTCTAAACACTAGACTCAACCAGTGGATCGCAAAGCATAAAAAAATATCACAAATGCAAGCTGGATTCCAAAGAGGAAGAGGGTCTCTTGATCAAATTTTTACGTTCAATGCATTAATTCAGAAGCAACTTGTGCAAAATCACAAACTCTACGCCTGTTTTGTCGATCTTTCACAAGCGTTCGACACACCTACTGATCCGAAAATTTGGGAAACCATACTATCAGTAGGAATTTCAGAATACTTTTTTATAGTTTTTTCAACAATTTATGCTAAGGCTCATGCTCAAATAATCACACATGAGGGTATGACCAATCCAATCAAGATAATGAATGGAGTCTTAAAAAGAGAATCTGCAAGCCCTAATATTTTCAATCTCTTCATTGATGACATAACCAAAGTATTTAAGTCACCACTAACATCTGGAATTACCCTAGCAATAGAACAAATTCATATCCTCCACTTTGCCGACTACATGGTTATAGATACACCAACAAAGGAGGCGCTTCAGCTAAAGATTGTGCTTACTAGAAAGTTTTTAACAGCTAAAGGTCTAAAAGCAAATTTGACTAAAACAAAAGTTATACCTTTTAGTAAAACAGGTCGCATTACAAAAAAACATTCCATTGAGGAAAGCAGCCAATTGAAGTCGTTAAAACGTACAAGTATTTAAGGGTTACATTCTTGGCTTTTTCAACTGGCCGTAACAGAACCAGTTGAAAAAGGCTTAAGCTCAATCTGCTTTACTTGCTACTCTAAAGAAGCCAAGATAATTATCACTTACACCCGCGAACACTCTCTTCACTGCGATAGCTCATTCAACAGCCCTATATGGAACCGGTATTTGGGGCTTTGGACATGAAGAAAAGCTTGAAAGAATATAACAAAATTATTATAAAAAAATTCTGCGTATCCCAGTCTGCTCGCCTAGATACTTTGTGAGTTTAGAAACGGACAGAGTACATGTCAAGGTGGAAATATTTAAACGCATGTTATCCCTCCTTCACAGAATTTTTAAATCCGATATTGACTCTCTTGCACAAAGCTTTTGTTGAACTGCAAAAAATCTCGCAAACCCACTTCCACATAGGTAACTGGGTCACACACTTGAGTCAATTATTGCAAAGCTTAGGATATACAGAAACCTGGGAAAGTATTTCTGCCTCTGATTTTTCTAGTTTCAGATGCGATGTCTTACAGCGACTAACACGGAAACTCATGGCAGTGGACATGCTAAGCATCCAAAAATCAACGTCCATCCCTCACTACCGGTCAATAAAGCAGGGATTCTAACTGCGGAAAAGACCTTATTGTGAACCTCCCGCGTCATCTTGTCACCTTTATTGCTCAAATGCATCTCAATTCTTTTACGATTTATAATAGAGAATCATGGTTTAATCTAGGTACCTTCAGGTCCGAACCAGCATCTTTTTTCAACCGCAGAAATTCTGCGGCGATCTTCTTTCATTCAATCATCTTTTCTTATGTACTAAATTTTCACCACAAAAAAACAAACCTACCTGATAATTTTGATATAGGCTTCTTTCATTGCAATTTTGACCTTAGTAATCTTACGATTTAGAGAATTCGTTAGAGAACTCATACACTACTGACTATATTAATTTCTACTTTAATCGCAAATAAACAATAATACCGGGTGGATTAGGCTGAGGCCAATAAATCCAACAAAACCCACTTATAAAAAAATACAATTTCAACGTATTAATTTCTTCAGAAACGAAATTCTCTATAACGTATTTGAGGGCTGAAACAACTTAGTTCACTCATTTCTTAGCAAATGTTTCAGAATACGGAAACATATAACTTCTGTCTGGTTTGATGTCGTGAATCCCTAAGTTGTACACCCACAGTTGTCGGTTGTAAAACTCTATGGTTACATTTGTCACCGGTAGCGGCAGATTCTTTTCATAATCGATACAGATATACGTTTCGTTAACAGCTTCATTAAGTTTGACTTGTTTTAATTGTTCGTAGAATGCATCAGCTTCGACCACATGTCCTGCCTGGATTCCCTCAAGTTCTACAATGTTTCCATTGTTGTTCTCACGTCTTGCTTGAGTTAGACGCGCCTTAATTTCCTCGCATTTTTTACAAATACTGCTTCTGGAAAATCCGAATAACATTATATTCGTGATTAAAGATTTTCTCTGGTCTGGGTTTTGGTCCTTCCATGGGAAATAAAAAATTCTATATCCAAACCAAATGATTGTTTAAATTTATATCTAGTACCATAAATATGCAATAGTTATAAACAAATTTATAGTCATAAAATAGGTAGTAATGAATAGTAATGACAGTTAGTATAATATGTCCACTAAAAACAAACATGGCTGCCATCCTATGTAATTATATCCACCATGTGGAGATGGTGTTTATGTTGTGTTTGTGGTTATACGGAGGGTTTGATATACGATTGTATATGATATTTTTTTTACTATGGTGTTTATTTTAAAAAGAAAATGGCTGTCGATACAAGTATGGACGTCTGAAGTTTTACATTTGTGACCATGTTGATTAAATATGGCTGTCAAAAATTGGGATATGGCCGCCATAGATTAATATGACTGCCATATATAGGTTACTTGTATGACAATTAGGAGTACGTATGCTGGAAATGTAATGGTAAGACCTTGATTCAATTTATTGTGTATTTTTTTAAATCTCTTCTTGAAGATGGTGCTTGTGTCGTGTTTATTTTAACTCGGCATCATACTAATCGATG
This sequence comes from Holacanthella duospinosa, assembly GCA_002738285.1. NCBI lineage: Eukaryota > Metazoa > Arthropoda > Collembola > Poduromorpha > Neanuridae > Holacanthella > Holacanthella duospinosa. The sequence goes on along the minus strand of NIPM01000158.1, from coordinate 516,381 downwards.
GTTGTCCTTCTTGTGTGTTAGATGTCTTTTTATGTTTGAGTTTATTGGTACGGCATTTCTTTTATCTCAAAGTCAATAGCTTCTTTACACATAGGCATATGGAATTTACAATGCAAATGGTTAGAAATTACACTTTCTTCGTTAAACTTCTTTTAAGAAAAACTATCAAAGTTATCTATTACGTTACTAATTACGCAGTGGTTATGCTATTTACACTTCGCGATTACTAATGTAACATTACTCTCAAAAAAATGTATTTTTTTCCTCAAACTTATTTATTCAAATGATCAATAAAAATACAAAGCGCATGCAAGATTATTATTAATAATATTCTTATCCTATGTAACACCAACAATAAATTTAAACTTCGTTCAAATCCACTTGTTCCAGAGTTTCATCCATGGTTTTGGTGAATTCATTCAAATCCGCCCGACAGAAAATAAGCATTGGCCCTAGAAATAAAAATTAAAAATACATTGATTAGGTAACTTTATACATCAAGCATGAAACATGCTAAGTCCTGTTACATACCAAAGTAATTTTCATACTTGGTGTTGTCTGCCGGTACGTTGAGGAAAATCTGATATCTGTCTCCCATTATATGACTGAAACGCATTCGAAATTTTAGAGTAGGGCTAAGAAAAAAAAGTGGTTAGTTTGAGACTTTGAATTTTTGGTACTACTCTATTCAAACAACTAGTCACTTGTAATATGCGTCGTCGTGAAGCCAGAAGGCCAACTCTCTTGGCTCTCTCAGTTTTCCTTCGCCGTAATGAAATATCGGTTTTTTTTTCTTTAACAGACTCGTCAATTTCCGCACAAGTCGTCTTTATGTGATCCAAAATCTCCTTTGCTTCCTTTAACAAGATTGCCATGATGGTAGGAGCGTTGTTTATATTCTGCTTTTTAATGTAAATCTTGTAGGCTATGACATAAATGTTGCTAGATTCAAAACTTGTATTCCAAATGAACATAACCAAATAAAGAATAAATAAGATTTACCTTGGCAATAACGATCGAATCCTAGTCGTGCCTGGAAAGTCATTGAAGTTCCAAATTCACTCACTAGCCCGGGTTCCTGGAAAAACATTTGTTTTGTATGGCAGTTTAACTCCATACTCTTGCATCTTTCAAGGTAAGACACCCCTCCATCCACAAATTTTTCATTGTAGACTTGTGTATTCGTCAATCTTCCGTTTGAATGCTCCTATTTTTTGTTGTTGCACTGTCTGAAACCAAGAAATGTTGTTTTTACTTTTAGAATTGAACGCGATATGATAAACTAACAAGGAGTAATAATACTTTTATTGTAAAAACTCACCAGACAATTTGGAAAGAGATATATTTCTTATCGCCACTTTGTACTGATGGTGAGAACTTGAGGATTAGTTAGTCACTTGTTGCTAAATAGAAGTTTAAAATGAAAGTGAAGTTGGAATGCCAAGTGTGTCCGAGATTTAAACATTAAACTCCTTTCACAAATATCCCTTAAACCCATCCCATCGCCTCGATCATTCGTCTTGGAACTTTAGAATGATAATTTCAATGGATCTAATCTCAAATGATTTAAAGGGACTTGAGGGGAAAATATATGTTTTGACTTGTAAATGTACTTATGCTCAACTACGCTTTATCTAATTAGTCTCAACTAGTCATGGCTGACGTTCCTCAGTCATATTTTCGGCATTCTGTACTTACCATAGAATTAACAAGGAATATTGTATAGTAGTTATTGTACAAGGATACTTACACCAAAAGTTTGAACAACGCTTACTTCATGCTGTTACAAATCCAGCAAATCAATTCCTAGACTAGCTAATGCCGTTTGTGTCAGAGTGGGATTTAGTTACTTTTAAGTTTAGTCTACCGCTAAAAATGAGAACCAAAAAGAAACCAAGGAAAGTGTCACTTGTGACTAGCCAATCCATTAAACTTATGAAATTAAAACTTTCTGGGAAACGTTGCCGAGAAATTGAACTTATGATTAGAGAATGTTTCGAAGAGTGTCTTTTTTGCGGACTATTTTGGGATGGTTGTGCTCGACATATGTGCTGCCGTGAAACACGGTTTACATGTCTTAACCTTGTATCTGTCCTGAACAGTTTATTAAAATGGACAAGTAAAAGGAAATTTACTTTTGGAGGATTCGAATTTAGAATTGGTAAGCCGAAAAAGCATCATCTCTCTGAAATCAAGAGCCTATTTTTGAATTATTTTGGTATAATTTATTTTTCAAAACTACCTATTTGCTCAATAAAAAGTCTTGTGCTATAGTGCCATGAGTGAACGCAGGAGAAAGGTTCCAAAGAAAAAAAAGTTTAACCCTTCTAATCCCGCCGAATTTTTAGAGTATGCCAAGACTCAAAATGTAAACAGAAAGTTTCCCAATGTGCTCCCTGAACAGCTGAACAAAAAACAACGTCTAACCTTTGATTTTGTTACAAAGTCCACCCTCGGTGTTGGAGGAAAGAGGATAATATGCCACGGACCCGCCGGTTCAGGTACCTCTATATTTCCTTTTACTTTCCACCCTTTTTACTTGTAATCATACATATACTTTTAATTTGTTTGAAGGGAAATCATACATAATATTTGCCTTGCGTCCATTCCTCAACACACACAAAATTAAATTCAGAGTATTTAGCTTCACTGGGTGTGCTGCATTTGCTGCTGGTAATGTACTTTGATTATAGACTGTTTGAGAATTTTATTTTATTGAAGTTTTATGGGGGTTTAGGGTACCAAACTGTTCATTTGGGCCTTTCCTTAGGTATGAACTTTAAGAAGTGGCAGCCTGAAGAACATACTGGGTTTCCCGCCACACGACTGGAAGGCGTGAAGGTTATCATCTTTGATGAGTTGAGTCTCCTGGGGATTGAACTGCTAGGATATATAGAACGCAGACTTCGTTCAATCTTTGACCCTAGCGAACCGTGGGGTGGATTGACAATCGGTATGATGGGAGACCTGGTACAGTAATAACATAGAAGTTCTCTTGCCATATATGATTCCTCATTTAAAATATTAATTTCAGATTAAGACCTGTCGCAGACAAGGTTATTTTCCATCGCAACGTAGAATCAATGGGATTAACAAAGGATGGAATGGATGCCTATAAATCATTTAATCATTGCATTCTGTTAGATGAGATTATGCGTCAAGGCCCTAAGGAAGTCATATTTAAAGGGATACTCTCGAGAGTGAGAGAGGGACAACTAGCAGATGAAGATATGTCTGTCCTCCAGACAAGGGCTCTGGCCAATGTAGATGAACGGGAGTTGGAAATATTTCTAGACCCCCTTATCTCTTTGGAGACAACAAGAGAGTAGATGAACATAACTTGTAAGGGTTTTCTTTTCTATTTAAACCTCTCCATCCTAATTTACCCTTTATCTTTTTAGGCACCGGCTTCAATACCTTGAAACTGAAATTGTAGACATCAAGTCTGGATAAACGGAGGGGAACTCTCGAATCCCTAGATACCCTTACTATCTGTGTAGGGGCTAGGGTCATGATAACAAGGTAGTTTAAACCCTACAACTGGTGTGGCCTAATCAATCCATCATCTGCAGCTCTAGTAAAGTTTCTTTCTTTTTTCAGAAACTTGTTTACAGACGCAGGTACTATTGGTCATATATGTATGTTCCTTATCTGCTCTACCATACATTCTTATAGGACTATATAATGGAGCCTTAGCTACAGTAACTGAAATAAGCCAAGCTTTGGATCAGGATGGGTTTCCAAAATACATTTTTGTGAAACCAGACTTTTATGGAGCGTCATATGCACTCCGCAATGATATACCCATCACTCTCGTCAATTTCGCAATTTACGATCCTATTCTACGGAACTTCTTTCAACGCACTCAATATCCTCTCAAATTGGCATTTGCTATGACTGTCAACAAAGCACAGGTTCAAGGAAATATTTACTATAATCTGAGAATATAACTAACTCAATATGTTTCAGAGTCAGACATATGAAAGTGTTGTGATTGTACTTCCTAGAGAGCGGGAGTATGATAGTCTATTTACAGGATGAGTCCACAAATATTTTATGTGGCATTATGTAATAATTTACACTGAAAGGGAATTAAAATTATGCAGTTTATTTTTTAAATAGGTAGATCAAAAACCCTTCAAGAAGTTCTGTTTTCAAACAAGTCGAATGAATTCCTTGTACGAAGTCACAGTCAGCATTTGCGCCAGTGGCAAGAGGAAGTCTCCCGCCTTCGAAATTTAGAAGTTGAAACTTTAAAGCAATTGACTATGTAAACTTTCTTACCATTTATCATTTTGTTGTACAATATTAAAATGTCTGCCAAAGAAATTAAAAAAAATTACTTAGACAAAAAAAGGAGTAAAAGTTACAGTGGTCTTCCCACTTTTCTTAAGACTGGAAAATACAATGACCCTAAAAAAGTAAAGGAGATTCTACTTCGAATCGACGCCTATTCAGTTCGTCGTCCGATTGTAAAAAAACCTAAGACCCGCCCAACACTTAGCTTTTTCCCTCACATGAGTTACGCCATGGATTTGATGCAGCTAGACAAGGAAACCGCAGCACGTGAAAAGTTTTCGTTTGTACTCATTGTTTTGGATATGTTTTCCCGCTTTTTATATACTGCCTATTCCAAGCACAAAGATGGCCCTGAAGTTCTAGTTGCTCTCAAAAATGTATTTAAACAATCTCGGGTGAGGGTACTATACTTTCAGACGCCTTTTAATTTTACGTCTAGCAGTCTGAAAACTTTTCAGCACTACACACATTTTTTGCTATCCGACCATGCTTCCCTTAAAACCTTAGTCCCATACTTGAGAATAGATTTCCTGGTATTCATTCATCTTTACTCTGTGAGATCAACAAGAAAAACTTCTCAAGTAAGAGGTCTTATAGCACGAGGTTGTATATCTTAACAAACAAATGTTATTATAGGCAGAAAGAGTGATTCAGACCCTTCTGAAAACGATGACCAGAATGGAAGAGGTAGACCCAGGGGCTTCCTTCAAGTCACTCCGGCCACATGTCGTTAGAAATTACAATAACAGGCATTAAGAATGAAACTATGTAGAAGGTATTTGTAATAATCATAACGTAACCAATTGTCTAGGTATCATTCTACTATAAAAATGACTCTTGCGGAAGCACTGGACTCCGCCAACAAGGACTTGGTGTTTCGTAATGTTTACCACAAATTAATCATGGCGAAACCACAGAAACCAAAATATAAGGTAGTGTTTGCGTTAGGCGATAGAGTCGTGTGAAACTAAATTTTATTCCCCTAGGTGGGGCAACATGTGAGAGTGGCAAGGAATCGGCTGATATTTGAAAAAGCATCTAAGACTCAGGCATATTCCACCAACATTTTCAAGTTAGTTTCAGTGGGAATTTCTAAACTAATCAATAACTAATAATTCTAATGTTTCAGGATAAGAAAAGCAATCAAAGCAATCCCTCCATTTTATTATTTGGAGACGCTAGACGGAAACGAAATTATTGGTAATTGCTTTCAGTCTCGAATTGGACGCCAATTATCAAGGCCACGTTTCCTTTTGGTTTCAGGAAGTTTTTTGACTGAAGAATTGAATCCAGTTCCAACTCCCGCCAAACCATAATGGCTTTCGGAACAATGACGCCATTCTCAAAGTATATGACTGTGAGTAGTAACTCGGCCAGAAGTTTTTTCCAACAAACAAAACAAACTCTTTTCGTAATAAATTATTGGATCAAATCAAATGTGGTGAATCTTTACCTCTTGAAGTTGCTTTGTGTGATTTGTGGTATTTCCATAAGGCAAACAAGGAAAAGCAAACTATATTTGGTCACCATGAAGGGGACAATAAGATTACAGTCATTTTGAGATTCAAAATGATCATCAATGTCTGGGAAAAAAAAGTTTCAAGGTATGAGGAAATTCTAAACAGGTCCAATGAACTGTTTCAGAGCTACGTTCCCACATTGGGACTTTTTATACGTGTTGACAAAGTTCACAAAGTCCTGTTAGGTTTCAGCAATAAAGACGAAAAGGATAAAGTCGAGATACCCCAAGATTATGCTCTTGCCCTTGGATTTAAGGTAACTATGTTCCCCAAAGGAGAGACGATGTCAGAAAGCCCACCGAGTAATGACATGTTAAATAATATCGACCTTACGATGCCATTGAGCTATAATATATTCCGAGACGAATTGTCCTATGCTACAGTCGAAGAGCCAGCCGAGCCAACGGTAGACTCTTTGATGAAAAATATCAACACTTCACTCCAGACGTATAAAATTTCCTTTGCTTATGATGGAAATGTAATATCTGCCGACGGTGTTCAAAGAACTGGATACATTGTGAGATTTTCCACCCTCCTAGAAACAATTTTTGGGATCGTTTCTCCTTTTTGATTCAACTACGAACATCCTTCTTCCCCCAGCGTCGCTAACATTGATCTTGATGTTCTACATGATCATCTCTTGGTCTTGTCCAATTTAATCGAACCACAGTTTTTCAATGGGAAAAGCATCCCTTACTTAGGGATTTTTTCAACAGACAAGCAAATTGTCTCTTGGAAATCTCCGACAGACGTGAGTCTGGTTCATAAATATCCCGCCAATCTTCTCTACTATCCGGTTGTTAATCTGGACACTGTCCAAGACATAGAAATTCAATTGTGGAATGAAAATTTGAATCCAATTCCTGAAATGATAGACAGACATACAACAGTTTTACTCCATTTTTGAAGCAGAACGTTTTGATTTAAATGACTGTCATCCCGCCAAATGTCTCAGTGTATAATTTGATGTTATTCTAGCTAGTTCTTGTATAAAATTTATTTGAAAAAGCAAATCCTTTATGCTTGAAGTTTATTGTGAAACGGTGTCTGTAAACTAAGAAAAATGAATAGTTCATCACCTAGTCAAATTGGTTACGNTCTCAGTGTATAATTTGATGTTATTCTAGCTAGTTCTTGTATAAAATTTATTTGAAAAAGCAAATCCTTTATGCTTGAAGTTTATTGTGAAACGGTGTCTGTAAACTAAGAAAAATGAATAGTTCATCACCTAGTCAAATTGGTTTTGCGGTTTAACTCCCTTGGTGTTTCCTTACACAATCCCAGTGCAGAATATAAAAAAGGCAAAAAAAGGAAAAGGTCAGAAGGGTAGAGGAGGGAAAAAGTCTGCCGCCAAATCTAATCAAAAAGAAAAAGGACAAAACAAACGTAGACACGCTTATAAGAATAGGAAACAAATCAAAATCAAATCAGTTGCAAAATCCAGTTCCAAAAAGAAAAATACCGCTCATTCTTCTAAAACGGGAAAAAGAAAATCTTGTGGTAGACAGACCCAACGCAAGTTTAGTATCCCAAAATAAAATGGATCATTCACTTGTTTCAGGCTCAAAGCCTAGTTTCCTTCCTCAATTGGACATTTTCTCAAGCCCAGTATTAGACGTGAGCCTTTTACAGTCTGATTATATAAAAGTTGTTCCAGTTAACACAGTCAAGGACAACACCAGCATTACTTTCCATATATCAGACTCTATAGCTTCTAACATTTACTTTGACTTTGCTTCGAGCCACATGTATTTGAAGTGTAAAGTTTTAAACAGTGACGGTTCAGCTTTAGCCCTTAACGAAAATGTAGCAGTATGTAATCAATTTTTCTACGCCTGTTTCCAAAACTGCCAAATCACTCTTCAAGGGAAGCAGATGACAGATTATAATATGATGTACCCTTATCGGGGAATTCTTTCTACCTTATTGAGAAAGGGTTCAGATGTAAAGACAAGGTTTTCTACTGCAATTGGCTATTACCCAGATTCCCTCCAAAATCAGTTTACTGACGATAATACGGGATTTGTTACTAGAAAAGCAATGACGGCTCTGTCAAAGACTGTCGACTTTCTTGGGAGGCCGAGTGCTTCGTTGTTTGAACTTTCGTCTTGGGTTCCAAGTGGTATAAATATTGACATTACATTCACCAAGAGCCCTTCCTCTTTTTGTTTGGATACGTCTACCGACAAGACTTACGCATTTTCCATTGAAGAAGCTTCCCTCTATTTAAAGAGACATACAGTGAACCCTCAGATTGTGTCTAGACATCAACAGCTGTTTGCTCCGGGAGCAAAAGCGATCTATAGCGTAAGAGACTTGGAATTGAAACGATCTAGCATTCCTATAGGCACGTCCATTTACACAACCGAGCAAATATTCTCAGTTCATAAGCCTTTTGGTGGGAATATTGGATTCTACTTCATTTCTGTTTAACTTCAAGACCAGTTGTCAGAATTTTGCAGACTTTGGGGTGACGTCAATTAGTATCAAGAGTGAGGAGGCGAATCCTTTTACAAGGAAATTCTACGCAACTACAAAACAGACTTGTACATGCAAGCATATAACTCAATCTTTGGAGCCCTAGGACAAGGACTCACTGGAAACGGTATAAGCAGAAGTACTTACAAGGTAAAATCGGGATGAATTTATTATTATTCTCCCCTTTTTGTGACGTTCATTCATGATGTTTTTTTTTGTTGTCTAGGTTGGAAACTGTCTGTACCTTTTTGAGATAACTCCTGTGGCGGGGTCTACTGATTTACTACCGTCACGCTCCGGAGCCATAAGGGTGAGTTGTTTATATTCTGCCAAAGAAAACAAACCTTTTCTGTAATACAACCATATTATTAACAGGTCACGCTCAGCTTTAGTGAAACCACAACAACGGCTCTCGAGGTGATTGTTTTGGGTACTTTTACAAACGTGTTGACAATCGACAAGAGGAGGGAGGTGGAAATTCTTAGAGACTGAGATGGACACATACTCGCTTGAACGGGGAATGGCTTGTGTAAAAAAGTGTACAAATCTCTGCATCAGGACTTTTGTCGTGGCCAATGATGAGATTGTACAAATAAAAACCAGACCACCATTTGCATGTATACAGAATACAGGAACTTTTGGTACGCCTGGTAAGTGAATATTTTGTAAAAAAATTTTAGGAATTATTTTTAATGATGATCATTAGCCTCCAGACATGATCCCTATTCCATTATACTAATTTGTATAACCATTCTGTTTCTTCCAGGCTATCATTGGGTATTGTGGGTTCATATAAGACCTTCATTTGTCATCTTCTTTGATAGTTTGGGAAACTCACCAGAAGACTACAACCTCACTCAGCCTTACGGTCCCTTTACACAAATATTCGAACGAAATTTTTATCCTATTCAGCCAGACAACATGGCGTCATGTGGTCTATATTGCCTATATGGTTTCAATGGATTAACTGAAGGCAAAAAACTGAAAGAAATTTTGAAAGACTTTGACACTGTATGCTTGAAGAAAAATGAGAAGGTTGTTGCAGACTATTATAATACATTACTGCCATATTTAGAGAATAAGGAGGAAATCTGTCAAAAAAGTCTCCCTAAATGTAAATGGTACTTGCCATATCATGTTAAAATTAGTTTGTCTAATAATGTATCCTAACTATATGTGAATTTGTTGCTGAATAAAACGTAGAAAATGTTTATTACCACTGAAGATACCAGTCAATTTGTAGAGTAGTCTGAACGTCGGTGATGAAAGCGGTTAGTTAAGGAAGTAGATCATTCTCTGATTTAATTCATTTGTATTTAGATTGTCAATCAGTTCAAAGGTTACTATGGAAGTGAAGCTGTTGGTTTTCTTGACAATCTTTGGAGTCTGCAGAGGCAAGTTTTCTTCTATGTGAGTTTGGCTATTAAATAAGTACATCTTATTTTGTTGGATTTGACAGGTCAGACGGATCTTGTATTTTCTTACAATGAATGTACTGAGCGCAGGCAAGTGTTTCTAAAGAGTTAGGTTTTGTATGCGAGTCAAAATTTTTTTGTATGGATCAAAAGTCAAATCTCAAGCCTGGGCTTTTGATAATGGATTATGCAAGTGCAACAAAAGAATGTCTAGACTTCCAGAAGGAAACAAATGGAATTTTGTATGGATCACTTTGGCCCGATCAACCCATAAATGGTACAGCTCTCGACGATATGAACAAGCTCCTGAAGTCTATCCAAGTTGAAAAACCATTCATTTCATGCATCTACACACTTTTGGGTGAGTTGAATAGACTTTTAGTATCTGCTGGATATTNCATTTCATGCATCTACACACTTTTGGGTGAGTTGAATAGACTTTTAGTATCTGCTGGATATTTATTTTTACTATATTTATTGTGTCAATTTTTATTTCAGGACTCAGTATATCTACATTTTCTCTTATCTTTGGACGCATTGTGACAAAATATATCAGACACATTTCGTCCCTTCCACTCGAAACTAGGATTTCCCTAAAGTTGTGAATGTATTAGTGATGCCAAGTAGTTTATATTCTGATTAGATCATAGCTGTATATGACTACATGGTCATATCTTGCTATGAGAATCGTAGAGGGGAACTTGTATCAGATGTTGCAGTAATCTCACACGAAGGGGTTCGGACATTTTATAATCCAAGATCATCCACACTTGTGCTTCCTGTTTCATAGAAATCTCATCATTTTAAGAAGCTTACAAACTTACTTCTGGGACTCGGAACTGTAAGTTTAAAGTCACAACCCAAGGTTTATACCAGTAGAAAATGTGCAATTTGAAAATCTTAGAGCTCAAGAGTTGTTACCAATTGTTATTGGAAATCGTGCAGCAAATGTGGAGGCCTGTGCAGTCTGTAATTATGAAAACTCTAGTGCTAGAAACTGTGCTTATAATCTGGTAAACTTTTTCCGTGAGNCCTGTGCAGTCTGTAATTATGAAAACTCTAGTGCTAGAAACTGTGCTTATAATCTGGTAAACTTTTTCCGTGAGCATTGTATGAAATATATGAATTCCCCTCATTAAAACATTTGGAAACAAGTTTCATTTTACTCCTGAATTCAATCAAGACTCCTCAGTTCCAAAGCTTCAGTAAACACTCATTGCAACGTTTCATTGAAAATAATTGTGNGTTGTTACCAATTGTTATTGGAAATCGTGCAGCAAATGGGGAGGCCTGTGCAGTCTGTAATTATGAAAACTCTAATGCTAGAAACTGTGCTTATAATCTGGTAACCTTTTTCCGTGAGTATTGTATGAAATATATGAATTCCCCTCATTAAAACATTAGGAAACGTATTTCATTTTACNACTTTTTCCGTGAGTATTGTATGAAATATATGAATTCCCCTCATTAAAACATTAGGAAACGTATTTCATTTTACTTCTCAATTCAATCAAGACTCCTCAGTTCCAAAGCTTCAGTAAACACTCATTGCAACGTTTCATTGAAAATAATTGTGACTAACATCTAATTTCAAAATAGATTTCTTGGATCATTCAGACACGTTACCAGGTTCAAGTAGAGTTCGTAGAACATTTCTGGTAAGAATTTTTTTATAAATTTAATATTCTCCGCTTGAACAATTCAAACATTAGCTTGCAACATGATAAATTTTATTTACAGATTAAATGTGCTTACCAAGGGTTGGATGGGAGTTGCTCATTTAGCTGTCGCCAGTACAAGAAAATGGCGATTCACACTGAACTGGTAATATGATTGACATAAGTATATCGAGACATGAAAATTAAAATTTGTTTTCCTACTCAGAAACATGACTGCGCTTACTGTGGTCATTCGTTTTTTTCATTGGAAGATCAAGACGAGACATGCCCACAGAAAGGATTTGGGCGGGCAAAGTTTGTGAGCACAGCAAATATAGACATCCGACCCTTCCGAAAAGGTAAATTTTCCCTAAGAGGATCAGTCCTCATCTATGTAACTAAAATCAACGGAGCAGAGTGTATGGTTGCTCAAGGTTTTGAAGATGTTCACCTCCCACTTGTGAGACTACTATCAGCTTTAAACCACCATTTTCAAGGGATAAGAGTAAGCTTTAGACTTTTAGCCGATATGATGGAGGTTGCTCATAATATAATTCATAGAGACGATTCGATTGGATCTCCATTTATGGCCCTAACACATACCAATTTTATTCCCAAAGTACTATTAAATTCTTGTAGCTATATTATATCATCTCTGAACCTATATCTATCTAATGGTAGCAACTGGCAAATTTTGGAGCTAAAGGAGCTACAGGTACACGTAGGAATTTTTAACCCAATCAGAGGGAGAGGGTATATATCTACTCCTTTTATACTGTCTGGAAGGAAATCTTTGATAAATATCAAAGAATCAAAAGAATGTTTCAAGTTATCCGTTCTGTGTGCCTTGTTTGGAGATGAGATTGTAGAGTCAGGGATCGTCAAAAGGCATAATACGGGAAGGGGGGGGAACTACCAGATGTCAATTATTTCGAAAACGATTTTAGAGGACCCAAAGAGCTATACCTTATTCCAAAACAAGTTAGATTTAAGCTTTCTAATAGATAGTGGAGGAGTATCTCTTGTAGACATTGACTTGGTAGAGGTAGGTATCCGGCGATTAGCATAAACGTATATTCACATGTAAGAGAAGATACTGTTATTCTAAGGGTAACAGAGNGTAGGTATCCGGCGATTAGCATAAACGTATATTCACATGTAAGAGAAGATACTGTTATTCTAAGGGTAACAGAGGAGTTGAGACCGCATCATATCAATTTACTTCTTATTAGAGATGAAATAGACAGGGATGANGTAACAGAGGAGTTGAGACCGCATCATATCAATTTACTTCTTATTAGAGATGAAATAGACAGGGATGACTGCCACTATGTCTGCATACGGGATTTCCCCTCTTGTATATGGAAAAGGGATTAAGGAGGCACGGTCACTGTTTCAAATGTCAAAGACAGTTTGATTTACGATCCTCGAGTACCNTGGAAAAGGGATTAAGGAGGCACGGTCACTGTTTCAAATGTCAAAGACAGTTTGATTTACGATCCTCGAGTACCAAAAACCACATTTGTGGGAATGATGCAGTCAAAACAAAAGCCCCCAAAGATACAGGGGTCAGGTTTAGCCGTTTTGATGCTCTTCTCTTTTCTCCCTTTATTTTTTATTACAAATTTTTCTATCTTAAACTAAAGTCTGTAGAAATGCATGGACCTAACTCAATCTCAGCAGTGAGAAGCGAACCCATTGCCTATTCGATGCTTTGTCTCGAAGAAGGTGGAGATTTACGAAAGTATCATTACCAAGGAGCAGACTACATTGACCATTTTCTTTCACTTTCAATGGACTAGGCTAACAGTTTAATCGGAAAACTCAAAGCTACAAATAACTGGATCGAACCAGACAACCGGACCCTAAATAAACATGAACAAGCGACGCCCTGTGACGTCTGCGGAGAAGCGTTTAATAAAAACAATTGGAAGACCTTCCACCACACACATTATACAGGCCATGCCCATCCTCGTAACTCTTGTTGTAACACTTGTAATCTACAGATAAAACCAACAAACTACTTGACGGCGTTGTCAATGTCATGTCCACATGAATTAAACTATTTCTGGGTAAAATGAAATCTCAATTTGACCATGTCTTTCCAATATCGAGAAAGTCTAACGATATAATAGGGCTTCAACTTAGACGTATTACTCGTAGATCAACTTATGACTTTCACTATGGTTTCAGATTGGTGGATGTAAAAAGTTTTAGACCGGATATTACCATATGTGATTTGTCAAAAGAGTAGGAGTGTTCTAATGTTGAGCTAGGTATATTCAAATATTTTGGAGAAAATGCTGATGCTTGTGATTCATTATACCCAGCCAAGTTATTTCCTACATTTTCGTCTCTGGAAGAGTTTGAATCTATTAAGAATGAACCGTTTGTGGTAACAAATAATTTTCAGATGAAAGAACAAGAAGAGCATCCCCTTTTTCCACAAGCAAGTCTCTATCAGAGGCCATTGAATATGCTTGTTTGACCGAAGTTTCTCTGATTGCAGATGTGTTTGAATACCTTAGGCGGGTTTATTTTAATCAATATTCTTTGGATTTAGCATCCTTTTGGAGTATATCTTCGTTTTCTAAACACGCCGCTTTTTTATGGAAAAAGGGACTGGAATTGGAAGTAGTTACTGATAAGAAAATAGATGAAATTATTTCAAAAGGAACATTTGGAGGCCTCATCCAGACTACCAAATTAAAAAGCATTTCAAATTCAGAAAGAAATTCTAATTTTGATGTGTCAAAGGAAAGTAAGGAAATATTATACGCTGACATTTCAATGAGTTATACAAAATTTCTCCTCGCAAGGTTCCACATAAAGAAATTCATCTGATGAGCCGAGAAGAATTTGACTTTTTTGATTTTACTTTTCCAGACTTTACTTTGGAGTGGGGTATGTTTTTGTTGTAGATTTGGTGATTGATGATGAACGTGTTAAAAATTATATATCTGATTTCCCATACCCCTATGAGAGGAGCCGTTTACGTTTTTCTGACTTGTCTGATCAACAGATGGGATTTTTTACAGAAGATAGAAATTTGTTGAATCGGATAGACTTATACTTTCAATGTACGAAAAGAAAGAGCAGGTATATTATTGGACATTTCNGAAAACCACATTTGTGGGAATGATGCAGTCAAAACAAAAGCCCCCAAAGATACAGGGGTCAGGTTTAGCCGTTTTGATGCTCTTCTCTTTTCTCCCTTTATTTTTTATTACAAATTTTTCTATCTTAAACTAAAGTCTGTAGAAATGCATGGACCTAACTCAATCTCAGCAGTGAGAAGCGAACCCATTGCCTATTCGATGCTTTGTCTCGAAGAAGGTGGAGATTTACGAAAGTATCATTACCAAGGAGCAGACTGCATTGACCATTTTCTTTCACTTTCAATGGACCTGGCTAACAGTTTAATTTCAAAACTAAAAGCTACAAATAACTGGATCGAACCAGACAACCAGACCCTAAATAAACATGAACAAGCGACGCAGTGTGACGTTTGCGGAGGAGCCTTTAATAAAAACAATTGGAAGACCTTCAACCACACACATTATACAGGCCATGCCCATCCTCGTAACTCTTGTTGTAACACTTGTAATCTACAAATAAAATCAACANCATGCCCATCCTCGTAACTCTTGTTGCAACACTTGTAATCTACAAATAAAACCAACAAACTACTTGACGGCGTTGTCAATGTCATGTCCACATGAATTGAGACTATTTCTGGGTAAAATGAAATCTCAATTTGACCATGTCTTTCCAATATCGAGAAAGTCTAACGATATAATAGGGCTTCAACTTAGACGTTCTACTCGTAGATCAACTTATGACTTTCACTGTGGGATCAGATTGATGGATGTAAAAAGTTTTAGACCGGATAGTACCATATGTGATTTGTCAAAAGAGTTGGAGTGTTCTAATGTTGAGCTAGGTATATTCAAAAAATATTTTGGAGAAAATGCTGATGCTTGTGATTCATTGTACCCAGACGATTTATTTCCTACATTTTCGTCTCTGGAAGAGTTTGAATCTATTAAGAATGAACCGTTTGTGGTACCAAATAATTTTCAGATGAAAGAAGAAGAAGAGCATCCCCTTTTTCCGCAAGCAAGTCTCTATCAGAGGCCATTGAATATGCTTGTTTGACCGAAGTTTCTCTGACTGCAGATGTGTTTGAATACCTTAGGCGGGTTTATTTTAGTGAATATACTTTGGGGTTAGCATCCTTTTGGAGTATATCTTCGTTTTCTAAACATGCCGCTCTTTTATGGGAAAAGGGACTGGAATTGGAAGTAGTTACTGATAAGAAAATAGATGAAATTATTTCAAAAGGAACATTTGGAGGCCTCATCCAGACTACCAAATTAAAAAGCATTTCAAATTCAGAAAGAAATTCTAATTTTGATGCGTGAAAGGAAAGTAAGGAAATATTATACGCTGACATTTCAATGAGTTATACAAAATCTCTCCTCGGAAGGCTACCACATAAAGAAATTCATCTGATGAGCCATGAAAAATTTGACTTTTTTGATTTTACTTTTCCAGACTTTACTTTGGAGTGGGGTTGTTTATGTTGTAGATTTGGTGATTGATGATGAACGTGTTAAAGATTATATATCTGATTTCCCATACCCCTATAAGAGGAGGCGTTTTCGTTTTTCTGACTTGTCTGATCAACAGATGGGATTTTCTAAAGAAGATAGAAATTTGTTGAATCGGATAGACTTATACTTTCAATGTACAAAAAGAAAGAGCAGGTATATTATTGGACATTTCTGCATTGGATGATGATGCATGGAGTAAAGTTGGTAAAATGTCATGCAGGGATAAAGGTCAAAGAGGCTAAAATTTTCAACTCTTTTGCTTCTTACAATGCGAGAGCCAGGAATGAAGCAACAACTGAATTGGATAGACAAATTAGAAAATCTTTGAATAATAATCTTGTAGGAAAGTTGTTATGCGACCCATCGGCTTACCCAGCCTCAAAATTTGTTTATAATACGGCCGAAGCGAGGGATTCTTTGGCAAATGAAAACTTTGAAGATTTTGAAATCCTTAATGAAAAATGTACCCTTTTCCGATTCAAGAAGAGGTCTGTTGTTGATTCTAACCTCAAACTTATTGGCCTGGTGGTACTTTCCAATGCCAAAGAAAACCTATACCGAATGGTATACGATGGATTGAAACCCNGCCTGGTGGTACTTTCCAATGCCAAAGAAAACCTATACCGAATGGTATACGATGGATTGAAACCCCAATTTCCCTTGTTTAGCCACTTGTACACACACACGGATTCGATCGCGGCAGATATTTCATGCTCCCGCTCAGATTATATTTTAGGTTTAAAGACGCTTTCTCGATTCTTTGACTTTAGTAATCTTGAGTGTGGACATGCTCTTTACGATGTGTCTAATCGGGGTGTACCTGGGCTCCTAAAGCTCCAAGCCGATCGTATTTTAGAATTTTACTCTACTAGGAATAACCAGTATAGCATCAAAGTCGATGAAAATAAGGATATTATAAAAACAGGAGGAATATCAAAGGCATATAGTGCTAAGGAAATAAGACATGATGACTTTAAAAGGGTCGTCGAGGATAGATTTGTGTATAATAAGATAAGAATTCAAACTTAAAAAAAATGAGATTCTATGTATCGAATCGCTAAGGTCAAGTCTGGGTTGTGTAAATGTTAGCAGGTTTTTCATATCAGAGACGCTTCTATACCCATTTGATGATAGGAGAATAAAAGAATATCTAAGGGGTTCTAAGGAGCCCTCCTAGCCATAAGTAAATTAAAAAAAAAATCAAAGAACCTTTTATTTTGTATGATGTAAGAAAATTGAAAATAAAGAATTTAAAATGAAAGAACTCACTGTACTGCCTTCAGTCATTATTTTTGTCTTAAAACGTAAAAATGGTCTACACGGTCGAAAAAGAAAATTTCACCTGCCCCATATATCCCAAGCGAGCTTGCTGAAGATTGTGAAAGTGAATCTGAAGGATGCAGTAACTCTAAATGTTTATTGGGCTCCAACAACGCCCAAAGTGATTATCCTGTTCGAGATCCTGTGATGTCATCAAGTTTTCTAACTTGTGACGAAATTGTTCCAAACTTTCCGGTTAAAACAGTGGCGTTTGACGACGATATAATTGGATTGGACGGCTGTGAACTTTTAGGTATTTATGGAGATGATTCATTATACAATTTACAAGAGGAAGTAGCAGCTTCTTGTGACGTTGAAATTGTAGAGCCAATTTGTGAATCCAAATCTTTGAGTTTCACTCTCCCAAAAATAAATTTGAAATGAAAAATTTTTAACCCCATATGTAATATAAAATATTGAAAAGAACAGAAAGGGACCCTTAACCACCTGTAGCAAGAGACCTTACACACACACAAAAGGAACCCTCACCCTCCAGAAAAAAAAACACTTCAGATCTCAATCTCAAAAAAAAAAAAAAAAAGACTCACTATGATTCCCTCTTACTCTTCTCCCCAAAAAAAAATTTAGTAAAGAAATACTTTCATCAAAATTTTTTAAATAATTCTACATTAATAATGTTAATAAATTGATGCCATACATGTATTGACAGCCATTTGACGGCCATACTTGCATCGACAGCCATTTTTTTTAAATAAACACCATAGTAAAAAAAATATCATATACAATCGTATATCAGTCCCTCCGTATAACCACAAACACAACAGAAACACCATCTCCACATGGTGGATATAATTACATAGGATGGCAGCCATGTTTGTTTTTTAGTGGACATATTATACTAACTAGCGGGCACTAAATGAAGTTAACTTCTTAGTTGAAGAAGGAGAAGTATTTGGATTGCTTGGCCATAATGGAGCGTAAGAAGAGTTGTATTTATTTATTTATTTTCGCTCGAAAGACAGTCATTTTTCTTAATTCTAAATGGTGGTAAAACAACAGTGCTGAAAATCATTACAGCAGAAGAAAGTGCAGATGGTGGCAAAGTAAGAACTAACAATTTAGAGTTACCGTTATGCTCTAAAATTGAGCTTGAACTACTCTAATAATTATTTTTAACGTGTGTTTTACAGGTGCTATTGTGTGGTTACGAGATTGTTTCAAATGTTTCGAATGCCTTTTCTAAACTTGGATATTGTCCACAGAACGACGTTTTATGGGAGAATATAACTTTGAAGGAACATCTTCATTTGTACGGTGCAATTCGAGGAATACCAAGGAATCAACGTCAGAGGTTGGAATTGACTTGAAAATTAATTATATTTAAAAATGCATGATTAATGTTGGTTAAATCGTATTTGTTAATTTAAGTTTGATCGCGCATTTTCTCGATGGTTTACGAATTCAAGAACATGGAAACAAGAAAGCAAGGGAACTTTCAGGTGTAACTAAAAGAAAATTTTAGTCAAAGAGCAACAGTATATTGAAGAGTACTCGTTCAGCCAAACAACGTTGGAACAGGTCTTTCTTTCTTTTGCTGGAGAAAAGAAGAAACTGAAGATGCGCTTGCGTGATGAGTGTAACATGTTTGTAAATAAGTTGAAAATTTTGTCATTCTGTAAAAAGGTCAATGTTAGTCTTCAATTTAGTTAAAATTGAAGAATTATTCTCAACTACAGTAGAAGTCAGTTTATAGTAAAATTGAAGGTAAAGCAAGTTTTCATTTACTAAGACCGCGTCTACTATTAAACTATAGTAAACGAGACTGTTTTGGTAAAGTGTTTACTATAGTCGAACCAGTCACGAAAATGTCGTTTATTTAATTACATTGGTTCTTTTAATTAATTATAAATCATTCGAAACTGATAATAGTGATGAGAGCCTGTTTGAATATTGGAGCCGCTTTAATTGATTCTCTGATTTCCGAATTTGTAATGTTTTTAACGATCGAAA
Source organism: Holacanthella duospinosa (assembly GCA_002738285.1). Lineage (NCBI taxonomy): Eukaryota > Metazoa > Arthropoda > Collembola > Poduromorpha > Neanuridae > Holacanthella > Holacanthella duospinosa. Next base: position 497,104 of record NIPM01000158.1, on the reverse strand, counting down.
ATTCTTGAAAGTCGTTTTCAACCTTCTCTTTGTTTTGGCTAATAATTGTCACTGTGTTGTTTGACATTCCATATTTCTCACAAATTGTTTTTCTATTTACTTTGGATTCTAAATGTAATAATATCTCAATTTTATCGTTGATTAAAATAATGTTGAATATATTTTTTTCGGTTTGCAGGCATTCTGACTGATTAATGATAATAAAGTAATGATAGTTTCATAAAAGGAAAACATTTTAAATATACATGACACCCATTCATCTTTCCTTGTCTCAACTGATAATTATGTGCTCCATTTGTAATATCCTGAATAAAACATCACTCGGAAGAGAACTTCTGTTTACTAAGGCCGAACCTTTACTATAGCCAGACATTTTAAGCCAAGAACGCCTATCTTTTTGTCGGGAACGGTCAATTATGTTTACCAAGACCGGAGATTTACTTTAGTCGGATTTACAATAAACGGTTTCCACCGTATTCTGTATTTTATTCTGCAGAAGTAATGTTAAATTTATTAGTTTTATTATCACTGTAACCTCTTGTGTAACAAGGCCCAATAAACAATTAACACAACATGTGCGATTAAATACAATATAGTTTACTAAAGTAAAGCAGAGAAGGGATAATTCCCTTTCACTTGCCTTAAAGTAGCTTGTGAAGGTGAAAGTAAGTTCTCCTTTCTTTGCCTTACTTTAGTAAACTCCACTGTATAATTGTAGGATATGCTCCTTTTAACGTCATCCAAGAAAATTAGATTTAGAAACTATCCAAGGTCATGTCCAGTAGCAACATTTTCTTTTATATAAAAATTTCTTCAGTAAATATTAAATTATAAAGTTTTCAAAATTAAATACCTAGAATCACTTAAATTTGAAAAGAATCTTAAATTACTTCAATTCATCTCTCCATTTTNTTAAATTACTTCAATTCATCTCTCCATAAAAAACTCATAAATTAGAGCTCAGAGTTATAGTCAATTTTTACTTCACATAAAGCTCCTATTTGGGTCGATTGATGTAGTGCATTTTCCTCCTAGATTTCTGGTTTCCTCAACACTCCTCTCCTCCAACGAGACGAATATTTTAAACACCTACTTAAAAATTTAAATTTATAAATGAAGAAATACTGATGACTCGACAGATCTTTCAAAATTTCCATTCTGAAAGACAGAGTGAGTGTGTGTGTTTATTGTGTTAATAATAATTGGATTATTGTAATTGTTAACCAATTTCTACAAAAATTATAAGAGTAATGCCATACGTTATACGTTATACGTTATAACATACGTTACCATTACCTTTTTCTTTTGGAAGAATTACATTTTTAATCTTAAATCCAGTAACCTTGCCACGAAATTAAAAAAAAAAATTTAAGATGTGGACGTATACTGTCAGATTGACACTTTCGATGAACTGTCATCAAAAATATTTGATTGCAAAGTGGGAAATATCTTGTTCCTACTGTTGATAAAAATACATACTCCAATACATTAAATCCAATAAAAATATGGATTTTTTACTTACAATTTCTGACAAAATACTGTAGAAATGATGGGTACTGATATCGAAAGGTAACTTCTGAGTCGGTAAATACCATTTGCATTGCTATTTGTATTGTCATTCTTCAAAAAAAAATAATATAAAACCTCAATTATTGTATTTTGCAAATTACAATTTACAATGCGAAAACCTTATGGAAACTTTATTTACAATTGTTTTACAATTGTTATATTTTGGTATTTGTGAAACAGCTTTTCCATAGAAACTTGTAATATTTCACTTGTAATTGTAAACATCCACTTGTAATTGTGAAAAGGGATAGTAATTGTGATTTGTAAGTTTGGATTTTATGAAACATAAAATTGTAAAATTGTAAAAAAAAATTTCACAAATCTACAATTGTAGTAGCATTGTAAACTTTTGTGAAACAAGGCCAATAAAAAATGAAAAAATTATGTGATTAAAAAAAGAAGTTCATTCACTCTAAAAAAAATCTTTGTCTCCAGCTTTTAAATGTAAATATTGAAGTTCGTTCTTAGGTTATTATTATTATTCAATTAGTTCGATTCGTTTAAATCAAGCCCAGTTCAGTCGCTGTGTAAGTCAAACCAAATCAAGTCAAGCCAAATCAAGTCAAGCCAAATCAAGTCAAGTTACATCAAGTTAAGTAAGGTCAAACTGTTGGAACTATTGTTTATACAATCTTATATAATCTTTCTGTATTCCTACTCCTTTAAACTCTAAGGAGTCTAAGTCTCCTTTCCCACGGTGAGTGGGGTCAGTGGTTCAAGTCCATTAACTTTTACTGCTACTGTTCCCAAATCTTTAGCAGATGTTTTTCGTTTTGACCCCTATTTATGCTTAGGTTAATGGGTTTGAGTCCCACACTAAATCTATATATTCAAGAACTCTACATTGAATAAAAGTCAGTCTATTTTAAAGTCGATTCACGTAAATATCTCACAAACCAAGTCTCCTCTGATTTCTATGGTAAATGAATACACCAAGAATTCAATTTTAACAATGACACTGAATAACGTTATTTGCCAGGCTTGCAACACCGTACGCTATCTTCACAGGTCGTGTCACCGAATTATAGAAATTCTAGAGTATTCAAAATCAGACCTGTCCCGCAAGAATCGGATAGAACGAAAAAAGCCACAGGTTGACAATATTTGAATTTTAGGGTCTATTATAGGTCTCGATCAGGTTAAAATCAGGACTTCGATTGACAATGATAAACATTTTGTACCAGTTTGCTTCGTTTGTTATGTAAAAAAATCCAGAATTTTAGAATTTTTTCCTCAAAGCTCATTTCAAAAGATCGAATAATTTTATTGAATTATTTTACTAATATTCTGTTTGTTTTCAGCCCGATTATGACTCGTATTAAGTCATAAGACCAAAGTACTCTCGGTTTTGAAAATTACTGAGCTCAGAAATTTTATTCAAACCAAGGGGAAATGCAAGACAGGGAATAATGCTAGGGTCAGTTATACACGAGTCATGCCAAAAAATTTTTTACAGCGGAAAGTGTCTATACTTTCCTAATCTGTCTGATTATCGACAACTAATTTGCCAATTTTTGTCATTAGTTAGTTTAATATGTCCACTAAAAAACAAACATGGCTGCCATCCTATGTAATTATATCCACCATGTGGAGATGGCGTTTATGTTGTGTTTGTGGTTATACGGAGGTTTTGATACACGATTGTATATGATATTTTTTTTACTATGGTGTTTGTTTAAAAAGGAAAAATGGTTGTCGATACAATTATGTCAGATAATTTTTGAGACATTATAAATGTAAAATTATTTGAAAAGTTTTGATGAGGTATTTTTTATGAATTTTTTTATTGGGGAAAATAGTAAGAGGGGATCATAGTGATTTTTTTTTTGTTTTGAGATTGAGATGTAAAGTGTTTTTTTTTCTGGAGGATGAGGGTTCCTCTTGTGTGTGTAAGGTCTCTTGCTACAGGTGGTTAAGGGTCCCTTTCTGTTCCTTTCAATATTTTATATTACATATGGGGTTGAAATTTTTTCTTTATAAAATATGAGTTGTTTTATTAGCATTACCTTTAATATGTCCTTTTATCTTTCAGTTTTACTTTCAGGTTGCGTAAAAAATTTCCCGTCTTCCCACATGTGTACACTGCTTAACCTAAGACATTTTTTATTCTTTCAGATTTCAAATCTATATGAATAGCCACTTTGTAAGTTGAGTTTTTTAAGGCCATCTAAAGGGCTGTTTTTAAGGAAATTTTTTAACGCCTTTGCTCTTTCAGCAATGGAATCTTCTATTTCTCCTATCCGTTACACATGTGACATTTGTGGGTATGTTGCTAAAACAACACGCCACAAAGCTCGTCACAAGGATAAGGCTCATCCTCAAGCGGATAAGTATGTGTCTGTCTAGTATTGGGTTGTTCTGCAAAACCCTTTACTCGTTCGGACAGCTTACTTCGCCACAAGAGGAGAGCCCACTCCTTTCCTCCTGCGAGGATTCCCGCACCCAAACGACCAATGGACCGTTTTCCGTCTTTGGATCGTTTTCCTTCTCCACCTATAGAGGAGCCTGGTGAAACGGCTCCCTCTTTGGAGAATTTAAGGGCACAGCTTAAAATGCTTATGCCTGCAAAAAAACGCCGCCGCTGCAAATAAGCCCCTTCGGGGGCGGCCCTTCGGGGCCGAAATATTTTTTTAAATTATTGGTAATTTGTAAAGGTTTTTTTAAGAGTGTAGATTTTCGTTATAGAAATTTGTTCTTTTGAGGTTGGGATAAGTAAATGAGATTTCTCTGTGAGAAATCATACCACCATGGAAAATATTTTCTTTTTCTTATATTGGAATAACTATACAAGAGGATTATACTGAACAGTATTTTGAAACTAAGAAATATTACAAGCGTGTTCCAAATCTTGTTTATTGAACGTACAGCGCCCTCTTGTGTACAATAAATTAACTTTTTCAACTTGAAAATTATTGTGCTTTGCCGCTACCTTCCTCAAGAAGCACTTTTCATTATTCTCTATTTTCCTCAAGCAGAGCACCCCATTTTACAAATGTGATAGGCATAGTTCCACCACAGTTCCACCAGACTTCCACCGGAGTTCCACCAGACTTCCACACCAGTTCCACTGAACNGAGTTCCACCAGACTTCCACACCAGTTCCACCGAATTTCCACCAAAATCCTCTCTTTTTGTCTAGTTTTCATGAGATTAGGTACAAAGTGAGATTGAGGTTAGGCTTCTATATATATTTTAGTTCTAAAATTTACGCAAGTGGTACCCGGAAAAAATTTTTCTGTCCAGAATTTGATATTTTTGCCCCAAAAGTCAACTCAAAAATGTAAAACTCAACCAAATGGTTCCACTAAACGTCAGGTTTGTACACAATCTCTCAAGCCAGGTCTGCGTACAAACATTAGTGCTTAATAGACAGTTTCTTTACTCCACGTGGACCCAATTGCTATAACCAGCCAATAACAAGTGCTCTTCCATCTCCTCTAATACAAATACGCCTACCCCATTCTCATCCATTCTAGTCTAATTAATTGAATCAAATACTAAAAATACTCGTTAGTAGAGATTTATAAATAATGAAAAGTTTTGAAATTATTTATTTACAAATTCAAACACAAGTCATTTACAGAGAATTAGTTATAACAAACACTACTGTTACTAGGCTTATCTCCGTGTACAAAATATGGTTTATCAGTCATCTTATTATAAGCGACATCTTCATTTGGCAACCTATTACTAACTATTTATCTATTACTAGCGTAAGTTATTTTGACTACTTCAAATTCCCTAGGTAAAGTATATGGGTACCATTGAGTAGTTCTAAGCGGGTTTTTAGGGTCATCTTTCATCACATTCTTAAGAGCTTCTATAATAGTTACATAAGTGGCCTTTATAATAGAATTAATAGGCTTGGGGCCTGCAAGTCTAGTGAAGGGATTCTTGGATTTCCTACACATGTTAACCTTTTCTATGCTTGCCTGAATCCAGTCTTCATCTCTCCATCCATCACATACTTTGGCCTCTTCTGGCTGAAGTGTATGTTGGGTTTCAAAGTCCCACTCCAATACGGAGGCGATATTTTCCAAAAATTGAACCCCTTCCTTCATCCTATATGGCCTCTCCCGTGTCTTTTTCAGAAGGGATTCCCAATCCACTTCTTTTTCTGCTATTCTTGGTGGAAGAGGACTCGTGTCCCAGTTTTCTGTATCCCAGCTTAGTGGGGGCGGTGGAAAGCTGAAGGCTCTGTGAATAAACAAACAATATATTGAAATTACATTTCTGTTTTGGGGTGGATATGAATAGAAAATATAACTTACACAGCAGCTTGACGTTTACGAGTCCTTTGCTTTTTCTTTTTTGTAGTTGTTGATTTTCCTTTAATGATTTTTTTGATAGTGTAAGACTTCCCGCTTTTCGTGTACACTTTCATCTGAACAACATGGCGTCCCAGACATGGTTGCCGACGCTGGATCTGGAACTTTCTGAGAGGTGGGAATCCATATAAAAAAATAAGTGGTCCTTCCCCTCTCAAATATTGAAAAAATGGCATATAGAAGAATCAATTAATTGAAAAAGTATATGCTCAATTTCCTTGCAGTCGGTTGCATCACTTTTTTCACAAGTACATTTTACGCCTCCACACAAGTGATAAAAGCGTTGAAAATTATTTGTTGAATCTGAAAATACGAACTGATCAATGTATGCATGGCGACAGTGTAAGTAACAATCCACAGGAACACCTGTATCCCATGCACCAGACNTACATTTTACGCCTCCACACAAGTGATAAAAGCGTTGAAAATTATTTGTTGAATCTGAAAATACGAACTGATCAATGTATGCATGGCGACAGTGTAAGTAAAAATCCACAGGAACACCTGTATCCCATGCACCAGACCCATGTACCAGCTTGTTCTTCTCATGTTCCCCTCCACACTCATGGCCGTCTGTAAGGAACTCTACGTCTGTAGACATTTTCTCTCGATACAGTCCATCAAACTTGTCCATTCGCTGAAATTTCAGAACTTCTGGCACAGATTCACATTTTAATTTATTTTTGGAAGAGTGAAACTCAAATACTTGGATTCACAAATTGGCTCTACAATTTCAACTTCACAAGAAGCTGCTACTTCCTCTAGTAAATTGTATAATGAATCATCTCCATAAATACCTAAAAGTTCACAGTCGTCCAATCCAATTATATCGTCGTCAGAGGCCACTATTTTAACCTGGGAGGTGGGAACAATTTCGTCACAAGTTAGAAAACTTGATGACATCACAGGATCTCGAGCAGGATAATCACTTTCGGCGTAGTTGTCGCCCAAGAAATATTTAGGATTACTGCATCCTTCATATTCACTTTCACAATCTTCAGCAAGCTCGCTTCTGATATATGGGGCAGGTGAAATTTCTTCAGTTTCGACCGTGTAGACCATTTTTACGTTTTAAGACAAAAATAATGACTGAAGACAGTGCAGTGAGTTCTTTCCTTTTAAATTCTTTATTTTCAATTTTCTTACATCATACAAATTAAAGGGTTCTTTGATTTTTTAAATTTACTTATGGCTAGAAGGGCTCCCTAGAACCCCTTAAATATTCTTCTATTCTCCTATCACCAAATGGGTAGGAAAGGGTCTCTGATATGAAAAACCTGCTTACATTTACACAACCCAGATTTGACCTAAGCGATTCCATAGATAAAATCTCATTTTTTAAAAATCGAGTAGTTTGAATTCTTAACTTATTATACACAAATCCATCCTCGACGACCCTTTTAAAGTCATCATGTCTTATTTCCTTAGCACTATATGCCTTTGATATTCCTCCTGCTTTTATAATATCCTTATTTTCATCGACTTTGATGCTATACTGGTTATTCCCAGTAGAGTAAAATTCTAAAATACGATCGGCTTGGAGCTTCAGGAGCCCACGTACACCCCGATTAGATAAATCGTAAAGAGCATGTCCACACTCAAGATTACTAAAGTCAAAGAATCGAGAAAGCGTCTTTAAACCTAAAATATAATCTGAGCGGGAGCATGAAATATCTGCCGCGATCGAATCCGTGTGTGTGTACAAGTGGCTAAACAAGGGAAATTGGGGTTTCAATCCATCGTATACCATTCGGTATAGGTTTTCTTTGGCATTGGAAAGTACCACCAGGCCAATAAGTTTGAGGTTAGAATCAACAACAGACCTCTTCTTGAATCGGAAAAGGGTACATTTTTCATTAAGGATTTCAAAATCTTCAAAGTTTTCATTTGCCAAAGAATCCCTCGCTTCGGCCGTATTATAAACAAATTTTGAGGCTGGGTAAGCCGATGGGTCGCATAACAACTTTCCTACAAGATTATTATTCAAAGATTTTCTAATTTGTCTATCCAATTCAGTTGTTGCTTCATTCCTGGCTCTCGCATTGTAAGAAGCAAAAGAGTTGAAAATTTTAGCCTCTTTGAACTTTATCCCTGCATGACATTTTACCAACTTTACTCCATGCGTCATCATCCAATGCAGAAATGTCCA